>JADNYI010000559.1:20000-21283 GCA_015501065.1 Infundibulicybe gibba | reverse complement strand
TATTGACCATTCAATACTTGACTAGCATTTTGTAATGAAAACTATAGTGAATTCAATACTTGACTGATCAAACACTAGGCTGACCGCACTTTGTAGTGACTGAGACCGGCCCTAAAGTATCAGTGATAATCATTGATCTAATACTGACCGCACTTTGTAATAGTGTCAATACTAAAGTGAAGTCTTGTAGTGAAACCTATTGTGAATCACTGCTTTACTGATGAAACTGGTCCTAAATAGCTATTGCCTAGTACTAGACTAACATTTTGTAATGAAACTTGCACTTTGTATTGACTTTACTAATGAAACCAATACTGACCGGCCCTAAAGTATCAAATACTGATCAAAGTCTCGTAGTATCACCAACATTTGTAATGAAACTCGCACTTTGTATTGACTTTACTAATGAAACCAATACTGACCGACCCTAAAGCATCAAATACTGATCAAAGTCTTGTAGTATCACTACTTTATTAATGAAACTAGTCCTAAAGTCGCACTTTGTAATAAAATCTGTAGTGAATTCAATACTTGACTGATCAAAGTCACACTTTTGTAATGAAACTTATAGTGAATCACCACTTTACTAATAAAAGTCGCACTTTGTTAATGAAACCCATAGTGAATTCAACATTTTACTAATAAATACTTCACTAATCAAACTAACCCCCCTCCCCTCCCCATCTCTACCTACCCTAAACCAAACCCCTCCCTTCCATCCATCCTCCTCCCTCCTTCCCCCCTTCTCCAACCTCTAGCATCCATTGCTAGAGGCCCCCTATCCCCCTTCTCAGCTGACAAGAGCCCAAAATGTAGGCCCTCCGCTCTCACCATCCCTTCTCAGCTGACAAGAGCCCAAAATGTAGGCTCTCCGCTCTTATAGTCAAGTCATACACCAATGACTTGACTTATCCATCACATGTACCCATTTCCAGTGGCTTGAATGCCCCTACAACCATCATATTATAGACCCATTCATTATCCACCATGCCATAGCCATCTATCATTGAGTCTGTCTTTCCCATATAGATGGAAAAGGGTTTGTTTGGTCATGTTGTGGTGGAATCACCCAAAGCGTGAAAACAGGTGTCCACTATATCGCGACTGAAATTTTGGACTCTGAAAAAACAACAAATAAGGCCACTACAACCATTTGACTGATACTTTGTAATGACATTGCTGATGAAACCTATACTTTTGTAATGAAACCTACTTGTATCTATGTCTTTCATTTCAAACTTTTATTATTGGGGCACTCTAATCAGTAGTTGCTTCATACTGAC
>JADNYI010000559.1:10000-12500 GCA_015501065.1 Infundibulicybe gibba | reverse complement strand
GCCACAGTAAATAGGCCAGAAAGAATCAATAGTCCCATCATCTCTTATCAACCATTTTGGCATTCCTTTTCATATATAGCATCAGTACTTGCCACGCTATACTATCAGTAAATAGGCCAGAAAGAACTAGTGTTCAATCATTTCTTATTACTGGTTCAGCTTCAGCTTTCCCGCATATGAAAAGTAATTGCTATACTATGGTAAATAAGGTCAGAATGAACTGATGTTCAATCATTTCTTATTACTGTTTCAGCTTTCCTTCCATGTAGTAGGAAAAGGGGTTTGTTTGGCCATGTTGTGGCAGAATCACCCGAAGCGTGAAAACAGGTGTCCACTATATCGCGACTGAAATTTTGGACTCAGAAAAAACAACAAACAAGGCCACTACAAACAAGACTATCAACTTCATTGATACTCTACTAATGAAACTCGCACTTTGTGATCACATTGCTAATGAAACCTATACTTTTGTAATGAAACCTACTTGTATCTATGTCTTTCATTTCAAACTTTCGTTGTCAGGACACTTTTTATTAGGAATTCACTTCACATTGATCTCTAATGAGGTTTCATTAGTTAATTGCCTTGATTGGTTGTAAACTCTTATTTTGCGGAGAGTTTAGTGATGAAACACATACACCCCCATGACTTTCATTTCAAACTTTCATTATTGGGGGCGCTTTCATCAGTAGTTGCTTTCACAGACCGCTTTTATCAGTAGTTACCTCACAGGAAGGGTTGTGATCAGTCAACTCTTGTTCTGGAGAGAGTTTAGTGATGAAACATATACACCCCCATGACTTTCATTTCAAACTTTCATTATTGGGGTACTTTCATCAGTAGTTGCTTTCACAGGCCAAGTTGCTTCACAGACCACTTTTATCAGTAGTTACCTCACAGGAAGGGTTGTGATCAGTCAACTCTTGTTCTGGAGAGAGTTTAGTGATGAAACATATACATCCCCACGACTTTCATTTCAAACCTTCATTGTTGGGCCACTTTCATCAGTGGTTGCTTTCACTGACCACTTCTATCAGTAGTTACCTCACAGGAAGAGCTCTGATCAGTCAACTCTTATTCTGGAGAGAGTTTAGTGATGAAACATATCCATCCCTACAACTTTCATTTCAAACTTTCGTTATTGGACCACTTTCATTAAGAGTTGCTTCAAGGAGAGGCCCCCATCAGTAAAACTTGTTTTGCAGAGAGTTTAGTGATCAAACATATACATCCCTACGACTTTCATTTCAAACTTTCATTATTGGGGCACTTTCATCAGTAGTTACTTCACTGGAAGGGTTCTGATCAGTCAACTCTTGTTCTGTAGAGAGTTTAGTGATGAAACATATACATCCCTACAACTTTCATTTCAAACTTTCATTATTGGGGCACTTTCATTAGTAGCTACTTCACAGGAAGGGTTCTGATCAGTCAACTCTTGTTCTGGAGGGGGGTTTAGTGATGAAACATATATATTCCAACGACTTTCATTTCAAACTTCCATTATTGGGTCGCTTTCATTAGTAGCTACCTCACAGGAAGGGCTCTGATCAATTATCAGTGGTTACTCCATGGGAAATGCTCTGATCAGTCAACTCTTGTTCTGCAAGGAATTTAGTGATGAAATATATACATCCCTACAACTTTCATTTCAAACTTTCGTTATTGGACCACTTTCATTAAGAGTTGCTTCAAGGAGAGGCCCCCATCAGTCAAATCTTGTTTTGCAGAGAGTTTAGTGATCAAACATATACATTCCTACAACTTTTATTTCAAACCTTCCTTATTGGATCACTTTTATTAGTAGTTGCTTCGCATTTCATTAGCTATTGACCATTCAATACTTGACTGATCAAACACTAGGCTGACCGCACTTTGTAGTGACTGAGACCGGCCCTAAAGTATCAGTGATAATCATTGATCTAATACTGACCGCACTTTGTAATAGTGTCAATACTAAAGTGAAGTCTTGTAGTGAAACCTATTGTGAATCACTGCTTTACTGATGAAACTGGTCTTAAATAGCTATTGCCTAGTACTAGACTAACATTTTGTAATGAAACTTGCACTTTGTATTGACTTTACTAATGAAACCAATACTGACCGGCCCTAAAGTATCAAATACTGATCAAAGTCTTGTAGTATCACCAACATTTTGTAATGAAACTCGCACTTTGTATTGACTTTACTAATGAAACCAATACTGACCGACCCTAAAGCATCAAATACTGATCAAAGTCTTGTAGTATCACTACTTTATTAATGAAACTAGTCCTAAAGTCGCACTTTGTAATAAAATCTGTAGTGAATTCAATACTTGACTGATCAAAGTCACACTTTTGTAATGAAACTTATAGTGAATCACCACTTTACTAATAAAAGTCGCACTTTGTTAATGAAACCCATAGTGAATTCAACATTTTACTAATAAATACTTCACTAATCAAACTAACCCCCCTCCCCCTCCCCCATCTCTACCTACCCTAAACCAAACCCCCTC
>JADNYI010000559.1:0-2500 GCA_015501065.1 Infundibulicybe gibba | reverse complement strand
ATACCAACAACTAAACCACCTTATTCCCCGATCTCACAAATTTCAGACACATTTCTCCTTGTCACTTGGGTAGTAACAAAGATCATGGCCTTCAGAGAGAACTACCAATAACCGACATTGTTAATGCACAGTCATGGCGGATTCCCAATTCATTAAATGCAACAGGTTTAGCTATCAGCAATTAATCCGCATCCCTTCAACAGTGCAAGCACTGAAAGTACTTGACTTGATAGGCCACAAGCAGCTGATGAGCTTGCTTGAATCACCCGGCTCATTAGCTATTCCAAGTCAGTGCAGCCTGATAGACAGGTGTATCTATAACTCGGTCCAAGATAAGCCAACCATCCCACCAGTCGGAGGCATACTAGACAAATGAAGTAAATCATCAGCTTTCAACCTCCTGGGGTGTGCAAAGTACTAACCGTACAAAGGTGAAAGACTTATCACCTATTCCAGCTTTCCCCCGCACTATGAAAGTACTTGCTATGCCACAGTAAATAGGCCAGAAAGAATCAATAGTCCCATCATCTCTTATCAACCATTTTGGCATTCCTTTTCATATATAGCATCAGTACTTGCCACGCTATACTATCAGTAAATAGGCCAGAAAGAACTAGTGTTCAATCATTTCTTATTACTGGTTCAGCTTCAGCTTTCCCGCATATGAAAAGTAATTGCTATACTATGGTAAATAAGGTCAGAATGAACTGATGTTCAATCATTTCTTATTACTGTTTCAGCTTTCCTTCCATGTAGTAGGAAAAGGGGTTTGTTTGGCCATGTTGTGGCAGAATCACCCGAAGCGTGAAAACAGGTGTCCACTATATCGCGACTGAAATTTTGGACTCAGAAAAAACAACAAACAAGGCCACTACAAACAAGACTATCAACTTCATTGATACTCTACTAATGAAACTCGCACTTTGTGATCACATTGCTAATGAAACCTATACTTTTGTAATGAAACCTACTTGTATCTATGTCTTTCATTTCAAACTTTCGTTGTCAGGACACTTTTTATTAGGAATTCACTTCACATTGATCTCTAATGAGGTTTCATTAGTTAATTGCCTTGATTGGTTGTAAACTCTTATTTTGCGGAGAGTTTAGTGATGAAACACATACACCCCATGACTTTCATTTCAAACTTTCATTATTGGGGGCGCTTTCATCAGTAGTTGCTTTCACAGACCGCTTTTATCAGTAGTTACCTCACAGGAAGGGTTGTGATCAGTCAACTCTTGTTCTGGAGAGAGTTTAGTGATGAAACATATACACCCCATGACTTTCATTTCAAACTTTCATTATTGGGGTACTTTCATCAGTAGTTGCTTTCACAGGCCAAGTTGCTTCACAGACCGCTTTTATCAGTAGTTACCTCACAGGAAGGGTTCTGATCAGTCAACTCTTGTTCTGGAGAGAGTTTAGTGATGAAACATATACATCCCCACGACTTTCATTTCAAACTTTCGTTATTGAGGGCACTTTGATCAGTAGTTGCTTTCACTGACCGCTTTTATCAGTAGTTACTTGTGGATGGGAAGGGTTCTGATCAGTCAACCTTTATTCTGGAGGGGTTTAGTGATGAAATATATACATCCCTACAACTTTCATTTCAAACTTTCGTTATTGGACCACTTTCATTAAGAGTTGCTTCAAGGAGAGGCCCCCATCAGTAAAACCTTGTTTTGCAGAGAGTTTAGTGATCAAACATATACATCCCTACGACTTTCATTTCAAACTTTCATTATTGGGGCACTTTCATCAGTAGTTACTTCACTGGAAGGGTTCTGATCAGTCAACTCTTGTTCTGTAGAGAGTTTAGTGATGAAACATATACATCCCTACAACTTTCATTTCAAACTTTCATTATTGGGGCACTTTCATTAGTAGCTACTTCACAGGAAGGGTTCTGATCAGTCAACTCTTGTTCTGGAGGGGGTTTAGTGATGAAACATATATATTCCAACGACTTTCATTTCAAACTTCCATTATTGGGTCGCTTTCATTAGTAGCTACCTCACAGGAAGGGCTCTGATCAATTATCAGTGGTTACTCCATGGGAAATGCTCTGATCAGTCAACTCTTGTTCTGCAAGGATTTAGTGATGAAATATATACATCCCTACAACTTTCATTTCAAACTTCGTTATTGGACCACTTTCATTAAGAGTTGCTTCAAGGAGAGGCCCCCATCAGTAAAATCTTGTTTTGCAGAGAGTTTAGTGATCAAACATATACATTCCTACAACTTTCATTTCAAACCTTCCTATTGGATCACTTTTATTAGTAGTTGCTTCGCATTTCATTAGCTATTGACCATTCAATACTTGACTAGCATTTGTAATGAAAACTATAGTGAATCAATACTTGACTGATCAAACACTAGGCTGACCGCACTTTGTAGTGACTGAGACCGGCCCTAAAGTATCAGTGATAATCATTGACCTAATACTGACCGCACTTTGTAATTAGTGTCAATACTAAAGTGAAGTCTTGTA
>JADNYI010000558.1:0-21291 GCA_015501065.1 Infundibulicybe gibba | reverse complement strand
ACCTTTTTTGCCAGAGTGCCCAGATGACCACGGTTCTTCCCATCGTGTCTCACGACCGAGACCCCTCAACTTTTTCAAAGCGGCAAATTTTGTCGATCCCATGTTCGGACGTGAGATACATGGATAGCCATCACGGATCCGCGGTGGCTGTTGTCGTATTTTCTTTGTACACTGATGCACTTTCGATAATCAGGGGCCACTATTTCAGCTGCGCGCCCACCAACCGGCCAATTGATCACATGGCTGTTGTGGAGCATTATAGGGGCAGGAGAGTGAGATTACCATACCCTGTAGTGCACAGTTTTCGGCGCAACGCCTTAATCGGAAGCTACAATTCCCTGCGGCAAACAGGGCATTGTTGCCCCTCTCAATCTATCCAGTCCAACTGCACGCCCTGGATTACTCCGAGCTTATAAACCACAGAAATATGCGCACCACCATCCTAAGCCTTTTGGAGATGGAACGAAAATTGTGTTTAACCCCTCCCCCCATTGGGTGTTATCCTGGACCAGCGGGCTCATCAATCTCACCGGGGAATAACTTTCCGGACAATGTGATTTGGTGCTTTAACTGCATCAGGAGTCGACTTCCAAAGGCGCCGTGTCGTATACATACCGGACACTGGGGTCCTAGTGCCTAGCTATCGATTATTGGGCCACTCTTGCGACACAGGGCGACACTAGCAAACGTCATTGTTATCGTGGAGCCGTCACGGAACCTAAGCGTTCCTTCTCTGAATATCATGAGAAAATCTTTTTGCTATACGCAGAGGGCTTTAGTTGAGGAACTTTGAGAGGGGATATTAGGAAGACACGCAGCCACGCTCAAGTTCCGGACATAACACAGCATTCGACGGCTTCGGCCGACACTGCCCGTGTGGTGTTGTCGGGTGTTGTTTAGTATTACCTGCCCTTGAAACACAGAGGGAGGCCTATGCCGGGCTCCCACTTGACCTTGCAAACTGGTCATTCTCCAAAATGTGTTTGGAGAGCCAGGCGCCTACCAACGCCTACTCTCCTATATATACCTAAAGCTAGGTCCCCTGAAAACTGCACACCGGGTCTTCAACGTCTCGACCTCAACGTCGCGGTTCGCCACGCCGGAAGCCCAATTTAGTTCTAGACTTTCCCGCATGTCGTATATTCGATGTGCCAGATGATGAGGCCAAAATTTTTCGATGCCTCGGGTCCCGTCTCGCAACTATATCGCAATTCTCAAGCCAGCATGGATGTCGGTCGTTGCTTCTCCACATAAATTGTTCGACTGGTATTATTTTTCTGATGACAAGGCATGTTTGGAATCTCTTGAAAGATCCATCTTTCTGACCCCCCTTTTTTCCTCTGCCTTACGCGTCGGCGAATATTCTCCTAGTCGCTCTCCACATCGTCCACGTCTCTATGATTCCTGCAGCAATGCCCCAGCCTGGTCCCAGTCGTCTTTAAATTGCCCAATACCTCCTTTTCGTCACCCACTCATGGATCTTTATTTCTTACAATCTACGCGCTATTGGGCCGTCCAGGATATGTTGCTTAGAAAACCGCCATGGGAGCGCGACGCAGATACCATTTGGCGCCTGCCCCGCAACAGTCAGCCTGGATTAAGGAAAGATTTGATTGGGGGGGCCAAAAAGCTTCCATTACTCCGGGTTCTCGCAGTCGGTGCTGACTAGGAGCGATCGTAGATGCCGTCCCCGAGCCAACTAGTCACGGGCATGAATTTTCGCCCATTACTTCTTCATTCTCTCTGTCAGAGGCATGGATCGTCACCCACTGCTTCTTCTCCAATCCCCAACATTTTCCTGATAGATACGGGCGCACGAGGGCCAGCATGCCCATAAAAAGTGGCCTGCGCCTCTCTTACTCTCTCTGCAACTCTCTTTTCTCGTTTACCACCAGCGCCACAAGTAGGCCACGTTGTGCAGTATTTCTACCCTACTAATACACCCCAACCGACTGTTTTTTTGCCAGAGTGCGTCAATAACTACCAAGACGTCGTCCCAGCATGTCTCGCGACTGAGACCCCAACTTCCCGTAGCTCTAAAATCTTATTGAGCTTATATTTAAACATGAAGATCCTGCGGCAGCTACTACGAGCCCGCAGTGGCCGCCGCCGGACTTGTTTGGTCTTTGTGTTCTCAGAGGTCGCTGTTCGCGCACACCCCCACCACCGGTCGCCTCGCGCATAAATATGGCCCCAACTTATCGCTGGTTGTCCCTCCATATTCGGAACCGGAGATCATCACCCGAGAACCTTTTCCGAATACCGTGGGAAGCATAAGTCCCAGCCGATTCCCCTGTCCATCTACGATCACCCTCGAACCCGATAATGGCCCCTGGCTTCTTCCACCTTTGTCTGTAGCCTCCGCACGCGGTTTAACATGGAAATAGCCGTGGGCCGCCACTTCGCTCTTTGCGCGCCGACCCCAAGCCGTCCTTTCACCATCCAACCAACTTCCCCCAACAGGACGCAGGGTGGCGCATCCTACACATCTTTGGTCCTCGCATTCCGCCTAGTCGCCCGTGGTGGGTCCGTAAGCCGCAGGACGTCCCGCCAATTCTGACCGTGTCCGATTGCACAATCGAGAGGCCTTGTACCTCTCGCAGCGGCATGGAGCCCCATCTATGTATCTAACGATAGCTGGCTGGTCAGATGGTGGTGCAACGATCCCCCCTCCTGATCCCCCAGCTGCTCAGGTTACATGCCGGGTGCCGTTAGTATCAGAGCCTTCATGTTGAACTGGAGTGCTTATCTGGATCATGCAGACATTATCACTCTTATACAAGTATATTCCAGAATTGATTTTCAGTGTTCGCTATGAGAGCTGGGTACAGTCGATGCTACTCGTGTACAATGACTACTTTGAAGGCAATAACGCATGCCGCCTCCTTATGACACCCTCAATACATTCTCTTGCTCTTGCCCCAGCCGACACGCTGGGGATATGCACTCACGGACCACGGATTCGATCGGATGGTAGGACCAAAAGCTGTGATGGCCCCGACTCCCGCGGCCGGCGCTGGCTGGGGGGTGACCATACACCACGGATGCCATCCAAGTACAACGAAGCCCCGGGTAATAAATATAATCAAATGCTACCCCAGGCCTCACTGCGAGTGGCCCTCAAAGTACCTAACACCTCCCCATCGTCATTCACCTGCGCATCTCTCGCAGATACGTTGCTCAGGATCACGATCTTACTGGATGCCGATATCGTGTCCGCCTGCCACCCCCGTCCGTATGCCAGGCGTGCAATGATCAGGTACCCCGATATTTGCTTTTATTCACCGTCAACCAACAAGAGGGCACACAAGCGAGGAAGGCCCACCTGCGTGGACACTATTGCATCCGAGAGCGGCTCCCTGACGGGGCTGCCCACGCCCGATGCGATCAGGAACCCTACTCCGATAATGGAGTATAATGCGGCAGACTCGACGAGCATGGAGATCAAGGACGCGTACTCCCTGAATGCGGGGTGAAGATTTCCCGCATCGCCCGACGGTGCACAATCAGCCGCGCGAGGATGAGCCGGTGGCGAGCACATTCGTGCCTAGCGTCAGTGTGTACCATAAAATGAGCCACATATCGGTGCGGATCCCTGCAATGGGGGAGTTATGGTGCGTCATGAGAGAGCAGGGAACTGCACAAGCGAACGAGGCGCGAGGGTGAGGGCGGGGAAGAATGCAACGGTGTACGCCGCCCGCCGGCTGACCGAGTACCACACGATCCAACAGCGCCACACCTGTGTCTGGGTCATCCCAAGTCCGACATCGGTCGGGCGCACGCACCATGAATAGCTCGGACAGGAACATTACCACCATACCCGCGATCAGGCCCACGATGGTCGATGTCCCATTATAGCTCGCCTCGTAGTATGCCACGCCCCCCCGGGTAAGTCCCTGTTGTCGATGAACGCGAGTTGAGTGCGGTGTGCCTGTGCCACCTCCACGACTGTTGATACGAGGAACAGGAGGGTGATGTAGGCGAGTATGAACTTGTTGATGCGCCGCGCCTTGCGCTGGGCCACAGGTAGTGGGTGCAGATGAGATACAGGACTCCCTGGGCGCCTGGGGGTATGTTAGACTCATGAATGGGAAAGGGGAAGATATACCGTATCCGATGCCGGAAATGAAGTTGGCGGCGAGATAGTATCGCTCAAAAACGACGGCAGATGCAGGTCCCTGTGGTTGAGCGAATGTGCCATGGGCTCTGGGGGAATGGAGGAGATGAGGTAGAGAGGTTCGCACTACAATGTGCTTCCTTGACGTTTCCCGGATGTTGCCCGGATTAGCTGAGAGTCCAGAAGCCAGGAGGCGAGCTGATCGGAACCGAATTGTGGCGGTGCAATATGGGTGAAATAGCTTGCATGCACGCTGCCCGTGGCATGACGGATTGTTGTAAACAGAGCTGTGTTGCAAATTCGCGAGAGTAATCCAATAATCAATAGCCAGATAGGATAGCATAATGCCCCACCAGCAATGAGCATATGCATCGTAAGCCCGCTGATCCGGAATAACAGCCAATGGGGATAAACCACGATGCCCATTCTATCTTAAGACTTAGGATGATCATAACGAGGTCTCTAAAACCGACACATCTCCGCGGTCAGTAAGCCTGGAAATACTAAAGTTCCGGCGTGGGGTACACGGCACTGCGGCTGTCGCTTTTCAACCCCCCAATCCCCATCGCTTTTCCGTCGACGCCTGGGCTGCTGCAAATCCCTTTAAAGCGCGACCTACATGTCCTTAAATCTTTAGCTTTATGCCCGCCCTTTTTTCGCCCATTGCCAGCCTAAACATGGAATATCAAGAATCTCTGCAGCAACCCGGTGTGTCATCGCGTGCACTCGAGATATACTACCTAACTGGGGGGTTGTAACAACCATGAAACACGAATGAGCAAGGTAAAGGGGAATATATCCTAGTAACTGGCTGGAGGGCAAGGAGGGCTAGGGGAGCAGACCGTGGCATTCAGTAATTGTATCGGAAGCGGACGCCGTAGGAATGAAGGGAATAGAGATTGGTGGAGGAGCCGGAGGCCTGCAATCTGGAAGGGGATTCGGGTGGCGCAGACCAACTGTCTCAACAACCTGCAGCACAATCTCAGGCCCCCAGCCATACTAACCCTCTGCCCCAAATTAGCTTTGCAAGTTCACTAGAGCGTACGACAATCCTTTGTTAACTGAGGTCAAGAGTCGAAGGATGGGGTAAAGGGTTGTAACAAGCATGAAACGCGGGCAAAGGGAATAGCTGGACATGGAGAGCAAGGAGGCCTAAGGGGACAAACTATAGCGTTCATTAGTTGACTATAAACGAGTGCCACAGGAATGGAGTAAGGGGGAGAGTGATGGAGATAGGGATTGGTAAAGATGGCTCCAAAGACGTCCCGGCGTAACTTATGTCTACTAAGGGAGGGAGCGGGCCAGCAACGCACCTAACATGCTCTGCCTGTTGCACTAACCCCAGCCCCCGTTTTCCAGCTACCAGATCCGGATATAGGCGTATCTAATATTCGGCAAGCGGGAATCGTATTGGAGAGTGTGATTGCCGTTGAAGGGAGTGGTAATTGAATAAAGGTCCCCGCTTTCATCCCCAAACACAAAGCTCCGGCCCCGAATGTTGGTGAACTCCAATCTATAGGGCGTCGAATACACGTGGTTTGGATAGAGTCGGTATCGCGAGATGCCCACTGCATCCTCAACCCTCGATTCGGATAGCTTCCAGGTGGTGTCGCCCACCGGCCAGTTAACAGGGACACCGGTTCGCAGTATCTGGCTCGCCTCTCCTATACCTACCCTACTCGCTTCCTGGGCTACCAGTACTTCACTCTCCTCCTCGATACCCCCTCCCTCGATTGAATGTTCAGCCTTCTTAATTCCAACCCTGAAAGGCACCCCGTTCTTGCTCATTGCCTTCATCCATTGGATACCGTCATCATCGGGGGGCGGGAGCCAGCCAGTCATGTTGGTTCCGTAGACTGCGATTTGCTAGTCGAAACGATGTCGGCCTGTTAGAAAACCCTGGGTGTGGAGGGTTCTTTGTGTAGGCGATCGTGGGCTGGGTGACGGTGGAGAATATGGGGAGATTCCCAGGACGTTATCGGAGAGCTCCCGTAGGTTTTTGGGATGAAATACGTAGACTGCCCACACGACGGGGCCGGATCGGTGTCAGATCGCGCAGATCCAAGTCAGTGGGTGGTGGTGAAATGAGTTGGGCGATGATGGTCTACAGCGCTAATAAGCCGGATCGATCCGCCGCGGTGGTGAAAAGGCAGGGTTCTGTAAGGGTATCCGCAGGCGCGTTAATATTCCCTATTCGGAACCTCGTGTGCATAAAATCTCAAGTTCTGATCAAGTAGCACTCGGTCTGGAGTCTGGCGATATGCTTCGAATGGGTACTGGCAGCTAGGGACTCAGAGGGGCGTGCGGCATCGGGCTGGTTGTCTGAGAGCATGGGAATGACTGGGGGGGTCCTGGGACACTGGGAATTAAACGGTATCGGAGCGATTGGGGAGATGACACCGAAGACGCCCATGTTCAACTCGAAGCCGATTTGCTGATGGAGCTTCTTCTCCATGGATTTGAAGCAATCGTGTCTTCCCGAAGAGCCCTCGAACTTGAATCAGCTGATGTCGACGCCGACCCAGATCGGCTAACGTTGATATTGTTGCTTTGAGTGGACATTCGCGACCATCCCTCGTGTCGACGCGACACTCGTTTAAATAATCAGCTTATCATAGGGGTAGATGAGAATATGGCCTGCTTGCTCACCTCGCACTAAATTATCCAGCCGGTCCCGGCCAAGCCGCTGACCCCCGCGACTAACGAGTGTAGTAGGCCTATTCTACCACGGCGCCCACGAGCCGAATCCTTTTGATGAAGCTGAACTGTATGTTACCGCCCGGAGCCAGGAGGAACGGGGTTGCTGTGATAAAACGGGCGATGAGCTCCGGAAGTCGGACGGATGGCATGCGGAGGAGTTGGGAGGAAGAGCAAAAAATGGGGGGTCGCCGTACCGTGACCAGATATCACGCTAACGCGTGACCATCACAAACATGTGATGGAACCTGCAGGCTTGACTTTGACGGCGACACGTTAACCCCATTGGTACGATGCCAAAATTAAAGTGGAAACTATCCAAGATAGTAAACGGGGCCGTTGCATTTGAGGACGCAGCGCTGAATGATTTGAGGTAAGAGTGTCATTAGCCTTTTATGATGCCATTAATATTGAGTTGAACATGTCGCACGCGCAGCGACAGCGAGCGCACAAAATTTTAGCCCGCAGGGCGCGACAGGCAGAATCGATGAGGCGGTCACGGTGTGTACCACGCTTATAGGTGCCTTATACAGTCCTGAGGAAACACTAGTGGGAGAGAAAAGAGCCTCGCCACAGCCGCTGTCCATGCCGGAAATGCGGCTCAGGGCTCGTCCGCTGTCATACCGCCAACGGGATTAGACCGCGGCCGCAACCAGGCAGGATCATCATGGACTCAATGAAATAATAATGAGGCTACAGGGACTGTTGCATCGTCACAAATTGTCAAGGTCAACACGCGCGACAATTACTCACCGCTCCCATTCATTCGTGAGCCGCGTGGTAAAACTTATGTAGTTCCGGCACTAGGGGAAATAGTGAAGGCAGAGGGAAAGCCCACGACAGGTTGTGAACCGGGCAGGGGTGTAAAAGTCGAGGAGAGGGATGAGGTTGGGGTCGAGGTCGATCAGAAGGGGGCGCTTCTAAAAAGCGAGCTAATAGCGGTGAAGATTGAAGGGCTATGTTCGCGGTCTGCATGTCCAGAGAAGGCCGCAACATCAGAATGGGACCCAGTCAAGTCGCCTGATGAGGAGGAGGAAGAAGAGGAAGTGTGCCGCCTGTTAATATGATAAGGGGTATACATCCGTTGATGTGCATGGGTGGTGACATGCGAGCAATAAGCAGCCCACCGGATATCTCTGAGTCGTCCCGCCTCGCCTCGCCCACTCGGAATACCAGATCGTAGTATTGCATGTCTATGTCACTGGTATTTCTGTCTGGTCCATAGATACCGTAAACCCTCGTTTAGTTCACATTCAAATAATTTGAAACATGAGAATCCGCCAGCAGCCATTGCGACTTGCAGTGGTTGCGGTCGGGCTCTTTTGGTGGCCACATCAAAGAGGCGAGGAGAATCCACTGTAAGATATTTGTGATATCGGCGTATACTGTATCCGATGTTCGTAGACTGAAAATCGATTCTGGAATGAACCATAAGCACAACGTTAAGTTGAATATTGATGAACCAGGAAGACCGCTGTGGCTGGAATTTTCATCGCCCGGATGGGACGTCTAACCGGTGGTCTTTAGACCATATGCAACTCCAATACCATGAATCTCTAATCAATTCTGGAATATACCAGTAGCACAACGCCAATCGAGCAACCAGGGAGACCACTATGATTAGGGGTTACATCGTCTCGATGGAACCTCAAATCAGTAGTCTTTAGATTGCATATAGCTCCCGTGCGAATGGTAGTGCGTGATGTGCGCCGTCATGTCGCAATTGCACGCAAAAGATAAAAGTAACGTCTCTGAACAAAATGGGGGTTGGGGATACTAATAGAATACTATCGCAATTCTGATTTGCTAGCTCAGGGGTCGCGTGGACAATATCATCGTACGCTGGGTCAAAAAGTTGACGACAGTATGAATCACAGTCATCGAATTTGCGACTCAACTGATAAGATTATTCCCCGTCGATGGACAAGTTTCGAGATTCGGGCACGGTCCACGCCCTCTTTCACAGTCCACAATGTTCACTGCCTATCAAGGCCCACCCCACAATATCCCCGTGGTTCTGGGCCCTGGGGAGTTCCTGTCGTTGACGAACGCAAGAGGAGGGCGATCTAAGCGAGCATGACTGGATTCGGAGGTAGTGGGTGCACGTATATACAGGAATCCTGTGTGCCTGGTGGAAAAAGTTAAAAGGTAAAGAAAGGAGAATGGGGAGTCCTTGGGCCTCGGCGCACCGTGGGCGAGGCTGCTGGCGGCCATCTCCGTCGTGCTAACCGGGGTGGAGGCGTGGGAAAAGTCGGCAGGGGCTGAGGATCCCAGTCATCTTCCAGCCGCAGTCGTGGCGTGGATGGTGTGGAGATCTCGGAGTCCGACTAGGAGAATAAAAGTCAGCTGGGCTACGGATAGGGTGGATGGACGAGAATACGCGCTGTGTGATGGACCCAGTCGGGCTCGTCCGAGTCCCTGGGATTCTCCATACTTCATGTCGTGGACGTGGACTTGAGTTCAATATTACGCACGGCGCATCCCCTGTAACCCACGAGGGATCCGCTGCGCGCGGTGGCTGGTCGACCAGAATACGTACTACGCAACGGCCGCAGTCGGGCTCAAGGGGTCTGTCGGGTGGCGACAAGCGAGAAAAGGGCGAGTGGGGAGAGTGCGATGGACCCATTCGGGCTCGTCCCTGGGATTCTCCATACTACACGTCGTGGACGTGAACTTGAGCTCAATAGTACGCATGGCGCATCCCCTGTAACCGTGGCGGCAAGTGAGAAAAGGGTGACTGAGGAAACGAGTTAATCAGAGATGGGCAAACCACTCTTTTAAGGATTCACACGCGTGCTCGGTACGCTTAAATTCTTGAGTGATTTGAGATGCCCAGGTGACCATGCATGGGAAAAATGGGGATTGGGGAAGAAGTGGCGACGAGTTGGACAACCGACGATCCATGTTGACTCGGGGTCAGTAGTACTACCAGTGGCACGAGGGCCTCCATGACGTATGTGTGGCTGTCCTCCGCGGAGAGCCCGGAGCGGCGGAAACCTCGGCCTTGCCATCCGATGTTGGAGTGCCTATTGTTGGTCAGATAATACGAAAGGGAGCGTCATCCTAATGCAATTGAAAATCTAACAGATCAGGCCTCAGGCCCAGTGCGACAGATAACTGCGGTCCTCAGACTACATTTCCATTCCATTTTAAATAATACAATTGACGGGGCCCCAAGCCGTGACCCAAAGACATAAAACTACAAACCACACCAAGAAAAGAATGCGATCAATCGATTGTTAACACGGTCGTACGCCGCTTTGGGCATGCTAACCACCACAAAAAATGCCACCACGAGAATTTCCGGAAGCGCGATAAAGGGATACCAGAGACGTTCGTCAAGTAGCTTGGCTGTATCGCCCATTGCCAGCGCTGTGGCGAACGCTTCGTGTATGAGGAGAAGGAGAGAGATGACACAAATCGTATAGCACTCATATTTCATCTCGGGTGACACCGTCCAGGGGTATGCTTCGTTGCTATCCTGGGCAGCTGTTGTAACTGTTAAGCGAGAACATTACGACGGTGGTAGGATATATCCTTACACGACACCCTAGCCCGAGTGAGTCGCGTGAGTCTCACCGTCTCACAAGCCTGCAGGACGGTGAGAACAAAGAGGATAATCGCGCTGGCCTTTCGGGGGGGATTTTCAAAGTCAACGGCATGGGGATCGGAGCTTTGTTGAGGCACACCCCCGGCACCAAACATCGTAGCCGCTATCATGGCAAACGGGATTACTCCATAGATGGTCAGGCAACCGATGGCGCCTGTGCTTCCGTCGTTCTCGTGTTCACCGTAGTCCAAACCTGATAGTCTAGATGACATTGGATGTCCAGCGATGCCGAAAACAGAGGCGGAAGTGCGACTCACCGGTACACAACAAACAGAGTTGCAGGGAACAGCAACGCGGGGAACGCCACACCATCAAAGAGGACGTTAGCACCAACCAGGAGGCCAAAGTGGCGCCCAGCCGAGTCCGACCCAATCACAACCATGCGGATGATGAAGGCGGTAGCACGAACTGTGGTGTTATTGGAACTGGAACTTGTGGATGAGATGCACGACTCACTTGCGCAAAACAAGGACAGGGGAGAAAACACCTCCCAGTAATCTGAATCTTGAAGGTATATGCCGAAAAACCAAATGAAAAGGAGCACATATAGAACGGCGAAAATTGTTGCCGCAGCTAATGATTCGAAACCAAATGGCTTCGCATAATTGATATCGGGGCTCATATCCATGGGCGAAATTTGTGAGGATAGTACTAGCTCGACCGTTATGGCTTAAATAGTGCGTCCTGTTGCCAGTAGGGTCAATAACACCTCCGGCGCCCCATAGTTGAGTGACACTAGTATGGCATATACCGGCCCCAGCCCCGAATATTTTCTTGATGTACTGTGGATTATCGTGATTGGTCATTTGATGATGGCGGTGCCCAGGATACGACTATGGGTGTACTAGTAATCGTATGAATATATCCATCTCATGCGAAAATCTTGACGAATTTGATCGACGCCTTGTAATTTGCTTATGCGTGGCTGCTCCTAGTCAATGATCCCTCCCAAATAATTATACCTGTGGCTGATTGCATTCACATGATTAGTATGTAGATCCAATGTAGTATGATTTGCCTCAAGTACCTTGTCCATGTTTGGCGGACACTGGCCAGTACTGGCATCTTTGCATCAATCCCTTGGGTTGATATGAATTGATCTTTATTGGATTGAACCCCAAGCTAGCAGATTTAGGAAGTGACGTGAGATCCGTACGTCTCCCGCATGCAGAACAAGAGCCCTTGTTCCAAAACCCACTACGCGCTCGTCTCCTCGGGGCACCTAGGACTCGCGCGGGCCAACCCAGCACAGCGCGAGATTTAGTGTGGAAGTGGGGAAACTGGTATATCATGAATGCTGAGAATACATGCACACTAGAATATGCACAGCTCCTATCATACCTGATCGCGAACACCAAACCGAGCCCTCTGGCAGTTTATGCCTAGCACCTTTCTTGTTAATGAGCCGCGATCCATACCCGGCGCCTGTGCCACCCGCCTCACATCGAGCGCGCGTCCAGAGCGTGCGTGATCCGGGCCCTAATCCAGGTGCATACAGAAAGGGAAAAGACTCAGAAGAGGGAGGGCGATTTGAGGAGTAGGAGGGTACAGAAGAGCTGAAGGGGCTCATACGCCGTGCCCTGTTAGGTCTAGAGGAAGCGGAGAAGTGCGGGACGTCAAGAGCAATCGATTTTAGAAGGCAAACCAAATGTTTCGACGGGGTGGTCCCTGGTAAGCTGTGTATGGCCTTAAAACGGACTCCACGCTGCCAGGAGCCACTGCGGCCACGTTTATTCGCATAGTGACAGATCTCGGGATCCGGACATGTCAGCTACAGCGGTCCCCAGATGACATACATAGCTTGAGGTGTGTGCGTGTGCGGCTTGTGCAAAACTTGAATGGCTTGGCGATGAGTCGGAGCCACAAAATGTTTGATCATCAGCTGACAACAACTGATGCTGCCACGATCCGGATTGATGTGAATAGCTGTCAATCTTGAAGGTGGTGCGAGCTACCACAAGTTTTGCAACGTTGCGCGCCATTCCGATTGTCCTTCGTTCCCAAGATAGGGTCTGGTGGAGGATGCGAGCCAATGATACTTTAAAGAAACAGAATTGTACATTTAATAAGGCGGAAAGTTGAGCTAAGTAACGACCAAAACCACCGACGTGGTAAACTCTAAGTGCTTCAAACCATTGCAACAGAATGTGTAACCCAATATAAAATAGTTGAGCAGCACTAGATATCCCACCCAAAAAATGACAGCATCATTGCGAGGGCCTCTGGAAGTACGATGAGAGGGTACCAGAGGTATTCATTATTCAGCTTGGCTGTATCCCCATGAAGGCCGCTGTGGCGAACGCTTCGCGCATGAGGAGAAGGAAGGAAACGAAATAACAAATGTAGCACGCGAGGTACTGTGACTTCTGGGGGCCGCACACGCGGGTGCCAATGCCAACCCAGACTGTAAAATTTAAGCAAAGAGTGCTATAACGATGGCAGGCATGTCCTTACATGACAGCGTAACCCAAATAACTTTCAGCGTCAGATAGGTCTGCAAAACAGTGAGGACGAGGAAGATGATTGTGCCGGCCTTTTGGAGGTTTTTTCCAAGGTCAGCGATGTGGGGGTTGGTGCTATGTGATTGAACTATGCCAGTGATGCTAAGCACTATGGCCGTTATCATGGCGAATTCAAATAGTCCCCAGCCAACAACCAGGCAAACGTCGATGATGTTAGTTGGTACGAAGATGTCAGAAACTACCAGACTAGGTGACACTGAACATTAGCGGAGAGGGAGGTGTGCGGAAGTGCAACCCACGCATGTGAGGAAAGAATATACACAGAATACAGCAGTACAGCAAACCCCATATCAAAGAGGATCTCGTCGCCAACCAGGAGGCCCAAGTTAGGTTCAGCTGGGCCAGGCTTGGTTACACCAAGGTGGATAATAAAGCCTGTTGTACGAACTGCCCCATTATTCGCATGCTTCGACGGGGCGGTCTCTGATACGCTATGGGCTCTAAAACGGACTCCACACCGGCAGAGACCACTGCGGCCACGGTTATTCGCCTAATGACAGATCTTGAGATCCGGACATGTATGGGTCTCCAGATGTCATAGCCTAAAGTGTATGCGGCGGGTGCAAAACTTGAATGGCCCGGCAATGAGTTGGAGACCCAGATGATTGATCATCAACTGACAACAACCAGTGCTGACATGGCCCGGATTGGTGTGAATAGTTATCAATCTTGAGGGTGGCGTGGGCTACCACAAGTTGTGCGACATTGCGCACCATTGCGATTGCTCTTCGTTCCCGTGCTAGGGTCTGGTGGAGGATGCGAGTCAATGATACTTTAAAAGAGAGCTGTACATTTGATAAAGTGGAAATTAATAACGATTGAGAGGTGCGAGAACCCCATTGTTACCAGCAACTTGGCAGATAGGAAAACTAATGAAGAACGCGAACTACTCTCGTGGTGAAGTCTGAGCTCTCCAAACCATTGACACGGATTGTGTAACCATCTGAATAATAGCGAGTAGTGACGGCAGTGGGCGGCGCTCCTACGAGGGGAATCGCATGTAACATCACCGCAAGAATCTCTGGAAGGGCGATAAGGGGATACCAGAAATTTTCGTTATTGAACTTGGCTGTATCATTCCTGGTCGCTGTAGCAAACGCCTCGCGCATGAGGAGAAGGAGAGAAATGGCACAACGAATGTAGTATCCATAGTACTCCATCCCCTGGGGGCCACGATCACCTTCGACAACGCCAACACGGGCTGTAGAATTTGAGTGAGAGTGCTATGATGACAATGGAGCATGCCCTTACGTGATGTCAGAGCCCAAAGGAGTCTCAGTGTTAGATAGGCCTGCAGGACAGCGAACACGAGGAAGATGATTGTGCTGGCCTTCTGAAGGTTTCTTCCCAGGTCAACGGTGTGGGGATTGGTGCTATGTGATTGAATTACACCAATGATACTAAGTGCCACGGCTGCTATCATAGCAAACTCGAATAGTCCCCGGATGACGACCAGGGGAACGTCGATGATGTTAGCGTTTATGAAGATGCCAGAACCCTCGATTGCCAGACTAGGTGATACTAAATGTTAGTGCCAATACCCGAAGAAGGTGTGCGGAACCCACACGCGTAAGGAAAGGACATATGTAGAATACAGCAATACAGCGAACCCCACATCAAAGAGGATCTCATCGCCAACCACGAGGCCCAAGTGGTGTCCAGCCGAGTTCGACTTGGCTACAACTGTGCGGATGATAAAGGCTGTGACACGAACTGTTGTATCGTTAGCATTGAAACTTATAGATGAGATGCGCGACCCACCCGCATTAAACAAGAGTAGGAGACCAAACACTGTGTTGAATGGCCGAGTCCAGAAGAATAGATCCAAAAACCAAAAAAGAAGGAACCCGTAGCAAACGGCGAGAACTGCTGCTGCAACTACCGATTCGATACCCAGCAGCTTCGCATAATCGATACCGGGACTTGTAGACATCAGTGAAATTTGGGGTGGGATGACAGTTGAACGCTGAAAACCACTACTACCTAAACCACCTAAATAACGCGACCTGTTGCTAGTGGGGTCAACAACACCCCTAGCACCCCAGAACAAAAGATTGACACATTGACACATATATCAGTTCTACTAACGTTCTTGGATCTATGTGCGCCAGAAATAGATACGCTGCTTGTGGAATGTTGTGACTGCCATTTGATCAATGGTGGTGGTGATGTCGGCCTGGGAATGCTGGGATGCTACGTGGTGTGGGCATATCAATCTCATGCAAAAACCTTCTGGCGCCGATCACCGCCAAGTTGCTGACGAAAACGATCAATCTTACTCCCAAATGGCAATTCCTCCAAAATATAATCAGCGGCTGGGAGCGTTCGCATGATTGGACTGCTCACGGACATGCAGCGCCATGCCGCAATCTGGTGAGCGTTTACCACCGTATCCGAGCGAGCTTTCCCATGGCCCCGGACAGTCCTAAATGTGACTGCTGATAGCGGAATCTGTTATCGCCCGGGAAATCAGTTCACAGCTTGCCAGAAACCGCCCTACCGAAAAACATTTGAGTCTCTCCGATAAAAATGAGCTGCATGCTACCCCTGGAGCTCAGGAAGTGAATGTCGCCTATTCAACGCACTCTCGTGTGCGGCATTATTTCCGTTTTCGCTTCGGCGTAAACTAGGCGTGAAGGAGCGAATGACGAGAATGAGTCTACTCGTCTGATTCAAGTTGGAGTTCATGGAGTGACTCCTCGTCGTACTGTGACCGGACATCATGCCAACGCGTGGCAGTCACAAACATGTGATGAAACCAGGCTCGTTCTCGACGACGGCGCATCCGCCATCAACTCTATTAGTGCGATGGCAAAATTAATTGAGAGACTATATGGAAGCCGGGTCAAGTCGCTGGATGAGGAGGAAGGAGAGGAGGTACGCGGCTGCCGCTTGCTAATGATATACACATCCACGAATGTGCATGGATGATATCATGCAAGCAATAAACAGTCCACCGGATGTCACTGAGTTTTTCTGCCTTGTTCACTCGGAACATTGTATTGTAGACTGTAGTACTGCATGTGTCATGTCCAAACAACTTGAAACATAAAAATCTGCCAGCACCCACTGCGTCCCGCTGTGGTTGCTGTTGGATTTTTTTTGCGATTACATCAGAGCGACAAGTATTATCCGCCGTAAGATATTTATCATGTGAGATTACTAGGGGTGGCGTGTACTGTATCCGATGTTCGTAGACTGAAAATCAATTCTGGAATAAGCTATCAGTAGTGGCACAACGCGAGGTGCAAGGTTGACGAACCAGGAAAACCACATTGACTAGAAGTCCTGTCGCCTGGACGGAACGTCCAATCAATAATCTTTAGACTGCGCGTAACTCCCATACGGGCCTGAAATAGCAGTCCACAACCTATGTTACCATGTTGCAATTGCACGCAAACGATTGACAACCAGAAATGATGTATCTGAGCAAAATGCGATTAAGAGTAAGTTGACGAAAATGTGTCATGGTCATCGAGAATTCTAGCACCCAACTGACAAAGTTATCCCCCATCTTCGCTACCTACCAAGGCCCACATACCGCACGGCCCTGGAAGGGGTTGACGGGCCCAGGTCCAGAGGTCGCGGATGCGGATTCTTGTGCGCCTGACAGAAAATGTTAGAAGATGAAGGGAGGAGAATGAAAAGCCCTCGAGCCTAGGCGCACAAAAGACAAGGCTGCTCGTGGCCATCGCCGTCATGTTAACTCTGGGTAGAGACTGCGGAAAAAGTTGACGGAAGTTGTAGATCTTGATCATCTTCTGGCTGCGGTCGTGGAGCGTTGGGGGTAAGACGTAGACGCGTGAAGAGCTCGGGGTCTGGCCAGGAGAACAGCAGCCGACGCACAGATAAGAGTCAGCCGGGTAGGGTGGATGTACGGGGATACGTACCGTGGAATAAACACACTGGGTTGGGCTCGTTCCCGAGACTCTTGATACTTCGTGTTAGAGACAATAAGTCGTGGCACGCACGACAGGTCTCCTGAGACGCTTCAAGAAATCCACCAAATGCAGTGGCCAGGTAATGCATATGAGCGGGAAGAGGATGATTGGGGATTTGTGGGGACGGGCAGACTCTTTTTAATGATTCACGAGCGTGCTTGGTACGCCTATCACCAAGAAAAGTAATACCCGAGCGATTTGAGACGCCTATGCTGAGAAAAATGGGGATTGGGGAAGAAGCGGAGACAACCGACGATCCATGTTGACTCGGGATTCGGGAACGGCACCCATGATTGCGCTGGGGCCTCTATTACGTACGATGATCGAGAGCCCGACTTGGATAAAAGCCTCGGCCCTCCCGTCCGGCGACGCATCGAAGCATATGGCATACGAATCGTTTCCTAGGTGGCATGGAAGGGCCCAGGGACAGCCTTGCACGTGCTGTGCTGTTGTGATTGAGATTCCAACAGATCAAGCGAAGTTTTAGCGCGACGGATCGCGGCCGCTTTTCCATTCTACTGGTATGTAAATAGACAATTGACGAAGCCACAGCTTCCGTGAGAGTCCATACCCAAAAACATAAAACTAGAAACGATACCGAGAAAAGAAAGAGACCACTCGACTTCTCACTCCATACTTGGACGCTGCGTGGGGCGCGCTGGCCGCCACATACAATGCCACTACAAGAATCTTCGGCAGGGCGATAAAGGGGTATCAGAAATTTTCGTTGTGTAGCTTGGCTGTATCACCCATTGCCAATGCCGTGGAAAACGCTTCGCATAAGAGGAGAAGGAGAGAGACGGCACAAAGAGTATAGCACTGCCGAGGTCTCATTTCAAATGTCAGTTGGGGTGGTTCGTTGCTATTCCGGGCGGCTGCTATGACTGTTGAGCAAGAAAATTACGGCGGTCGTAGGATATATCCTTACACGACACCCTAGCCCGAGCGAGTAGCGTGAGTGTCAACGTCCAACAAGTCTGCAGGATGGCGAAAGCAAGGAAGATAATCACGCTCGCCTTTTGGAGGGGATGTTTAAAGTCAACGGCATGGGGGTCGGAGCTCCGTAGCTCACATCGCAGTTGTTCCCGCGACGAATACGAATGCTGCCCAGGCAGCCATGTAGCAGCCAATGTCATCTATGCCATTGATGCAATTAGGGCTCATTTCATCGGCGTCCAAATATCCAAGTCTAGATGGTATTGGATGTTTAGTGATGCTGAAGAAGATGCGGAAGTGCAACTCAGTCATGGTAAGTCTCGGACATAACGGGGCGAGCTACGGGGCCCGGCAATGCAGGAAACCCCACATCACCAAAGAGGATATTAGCACCAACCGGGAGGCCAAAGTCGCGTCCAGCCGAGTCTGGCCCAATTGCAACTGTACGAATAATAAAGGCAATGGCACAAACTGACGTGTTGTTAGCATTGGAACTTGTAGCTGGGATGCGCGACTCACTTGCACAAAACAAGGACAGGAAAAAATGTGTCAAACTTAACTTCCAAAGGAGTAGGTCCGAAAACCAGATGAAAAGGAGCACATATAAAGCAGCGAAAAATACTGCCGCTGCTAACGATTCGAAACTAAACAGCTTCGCATAATCGATGCCAAGGTTCATAGTCATGGGCGAGGTTTGCGGGAGCGCAGTCCGACTGCTACGGCTCAAATACCATGTTTCGTTGCCAGTGAGGTCAAAGACGCTTCCGGAGTCCACAATCAAGAATGACACTGACGCGACACTGTCGTTATACCGATTCTAGTCTTGAATGTTTGAATCTGAGGTATCCATGTAGCCCCATTATAATGTTGCAGGGGAATTCCAGCTGTGCCTGTTATAATGTGTCTGCATCTCTACCATAGCTAGGGCAAATTATGATGTACACTAGGGATGAATTATAATGATTGAATTATCAGCAGGATTGGTAGTATGCCCGCATTAGGAGCGAACCCTGACCCGCCCATTAGTAATCCGATCAAATCCCAGCATTGCCCGCCCCAGCCCGCCCTCCAGGGGTCGGGTTCTCCCGCCCCCAGCGGATCTTTGCGCGCAGGGACGCGTCAGAAAGCGTGTACAATGCGCTCAAGAATGCGCTAATTTTCGAGCAATTCCGTGGAGAAGTGGCTAGGATCGAGCGATTTTAAAATAAACATGCATTTGGACCGTTTTTGTTATATAAAATTACTGAACCGGCGGATTCTAGCGGTAAGGGACGCGTCTAAAAGCGATTTTAAACCGCTTTCGATCCGCCCCTGCCTCATCCTATTCCGTGGAGAAATGGCTTCCGCACAAACCACCCATCCCCAGATAACCCCCTTCCTGAGGCAATACACAAACCAATAAGCTCATAAAAGGTTTAGCATGTTTTCTGAGGGTCATGGATTACTTATTCATCTCCCATGGGGCCCACATGAAATTATTCTGGCAGTGGGTAAACCCAGTACCCAAGACTTTCAAGATAATCATAGGCCAGACTAACTCCAAGCTCAAGCCAGATACAGTTTCATCTGACTTTTATAATATATACTCTGCTTACTTCCCAGAAGCAGTAGATGGCTTCATGGGTGCTATATACTAGGTTTTGTATGTTTATGTGTGGTATTTAGTAGGGAGGATGATGTTCTGTGGGCAAAATATCTATATGTTATCCCAATAAAATAAGCATATTGGTTTGGGATATGATATTTAATTATGATGGGACCCAAAAGAAGTCTGGGGAATGATGAGATGTCAAAGGAAGTCCAGATGTTGATGGGATGGCAAAAAGAAGCAGCTCAAATAATAATGGTCCCCTAGGACCCCCCTCATTATAATGTGTCCAGCCATGTATGTATTATTATTAGAAGCAATAATTGCCATTTGCTTGCAGTATTCTGAGTGCACATTATAATTCCCCCAAGCTATGGCAGACATAGTGGTACATTATAACATGCACAGCTGGAATTTCCCCATGAAATAATAATGAGGCTACAGGGACTGTTGTGAATCTTGTATACTTTGGATCATCATGATTAATCATTTGATAATGGCAGTGCCCAGGCTATGAGTGTACTAGTAATCGTATGAATATATCCATCTCATGCGAAAATCTTGACGAATCTGATCATCACCTTGTAATTTGTTTACATGTGGTCGCTCCCAATCAGTGATTCCTCCCAAATACCTATACCTGGCATTCGCGCGATTAGTATGTAGATTCAATGTAGTGTAATTTGTTTCGATCACCTGGTCCATAGTGGGCGGACACCAGTCAGTGTCATCGTTGCGCATATTTGAATCAATCTCTAGGATTGACGTGAAATCAGTACGCCCCCTACATGCAGAACAAGAGCCCTTGCTCCAGAACCCACCATGCGCTTGGCCGGGGAACTTGGGGTTCATACAAGCCAATCCTGCACGGCGAGAGAATTAGCAAACTGGTGTATTATATGTGCTGAGAATAAACGTACACCAGAATATACACACGCTTGATCACGCAATCCACCCCAGACTTGGCATAACACCTAGTTAGGCCCTCCCGCCAGCGTTCCACGCCTAGGCTCTCCTGACTATCGAGTTGGAATCTTTACCCGGCGTTTGTGCTACCCACCCTACATTGAGCACGCGTCCAGGGTGTGCACGGTCCAAGCTTTTCCGGGCGTGCATACAGGAAAAAAGAGCGAGAACAATATGAGGAACAGGAGGTAGACGAGCATGCGCGCCGCGCCTTGCACTGAGTGCATGAATAGAGGTCGGACGCAGGTTTTGTGGTGCAAAGTAGGTGTCGTGGATCCGGGGGAGCTCGAGCGAAGGATGGAGAGGCAATTCCAACATGGGCGTTAGGTGTGCATTGGCAGTTCAGGCGCAGAGCGGCAGATGATGGAGCGGTTGAGGGACCCTAAACCCGCGCCGCTGAAGCGGAGTTTGAAATATGAATTTTGACGGTTTGGGCGCAAGTCTGCATGTCATAGAATGCCTTCCCCAGCCTCAAACTTCCCTAGTACTCTTGTAACATTATAGTATTGCCATCCTAACTCTAGCTGAACCCTAACCGAACCCTAACAGCTAACCAAAGTCTAACCGAACCCTAACCGCTAACTGCTAACCAAACCCTAACCAGCTAAGTTTGTCGTTTTAAACGCCGCTTTCAGCGGCGTGGGTTTAAAGTTCGCGGTTGAGTGCACTGTTGCATTTGGAAGGCAAAGCCCGGACTGGTAAATCGGGGCTCAAACCCGTGAGGGATATTTCTAAATTAGGACGTAGAAAACTGCAAGGTTGAAGCCCCGCTTTACAGGTCCCTCGGTCGAGGTTTTGCTCAAGCCGCCTCATCAAGGGGCTGGTCACAGGTCTACAGCCCACCTTGACTTACATACTGATAGCTCTCAGGAAATGTCAGCTACAACTATTTATGGGTATCATAGTAGTCAAGG
>JADNYI010000557.1:0-21315 GCA_015501065.1 Infundibulicybe gibba | reverse complement strand
AGCTCTTTGGATCCGTATACTCAGACTAAAGTAACCTGCACGGAGGTCGCTCATATAATTCCCGAAACCACCAACATACTAGGCATACCTGAAGGGGGAGGCGTGCAGTATCGAGGTACGCACTTACTTCCATGCGCTATAGACTTCTGTTTACTAGATAACCATCGAGCACGAATGGGCTCTCTGGGTCATATTGTCACGTTTCAACGGTGCTGAGACCTTCATAATAATCTTAACGGTTAAAAGACCTATTATCTAAAAAAAATATACCAATGGCCGAGGGTGCACTATAGTCTCGACTCCCCCGAAATATGGCTCGAGTAGACGGTGATTGGACGGTGAATGGCTTAGTTCCTGATTAATTGTCGATGAGAAATGTCTCATTTATGGCTTTCCAGCTGGTAGCCCTAGATGAGTTACGCCTCGCTCCATCTGTGAATCGTGACGATATATGGATACAAGTCCTTTTAACCGTCGTATTCAGTAGCGACATTCATGCGCCCGTCACCCATATATATGTGGGAGTATGGCACAATGTCCGCTGTACATGGAGAAGGTTGGTTTCCGTCTATTGTTAGTCTATCGCAACTAAAAATATGATCACGGACTCGCGCGCAGTCTGTCACAAGCCGTAATTCAGATAAGGATTTCATCCAAAATGAACTTTCCATTGCATAAGTATCAGCTGATCGATCATTAACAAGTCAGTACCTGGGACTGGGTATGAGTGGTAAAACATGATAGACATGTACTATTTATGGTCAGATAGCAACGAAGCAGCAAAAGATGATAACCTATAACAGCTTATCGCTACGCAGCCGAGGATATACTCACCACCGCCCCCTGATGAGGGAACCAATCGCTTGTATCATGTCGGCACACATGAAGGCGACATACAAGTGGAGCGTGTGCATGGTATGACGGAGGGCACGAATGGCTCCCAATGCGGAGTACAGGTCTTCCCACGCCTTTAAAATTAGCTCACCCCCTCGATGCGTGATCTGTGTGCGCATTGTGAGCGGATCTGGTGGCGGTTTGGTGGCGGTTCGGCTATCTGGCCACATGTGCAAGTCTGGCGCGATACACCCAGGGGGAAAGAGGACTCGCACATCCAGATCGCGATTTAAGGCGGGGCGTGCTCGATTGATAGACGCGAGTGTGGATTTGAGTTTACACAATTGAGACCGGTTGGGGGCGGGGAAGGGAGGAACGTGGAGAGTTAACGTATTGAGTTTCGGGAGCAAGTGAATTTGGAGATAAGATCCGGAATTTGTTGAATTCGGGGGAAGAAAGGTGTCGACGCTCTCGGAATAGGCATCCAAAGCCAGCTCACTAAGAGTGGGCGTTAGGCGGGTCAGATTCACGAACTCTTCCGGCTGTGCACAGACTCTGATGTCCAAGGACTTGAGGGAACAACCGGACCGAGAGATAAGGGCAGTAAGGGGGGCAACCGGTATATCGGGAGGACATGATCCGAGCGTGAAGGATGTAAGGGCGGGGAGGGTGAGCTTATCAAGAACTACGAGTCCAGTCGGTAGGATGCCCGCAATTTGGAAGGTACGCAAGTTATCATGGGTGTGAGGCGCAGGGAAGTTGGGAGTAGGGTTGTCGGAGGATATAGAGTTGATTTGGAGTGCACATGTCGAGAGCTGTGGTGCCAGGTGTAGAACGTCTAGGCAAGTGCCCGTAAAATGTGTTATTTGCTCCCATGGGAGGGGAATGCTTTGTAGTTGGGCCTCTGACTCAAGCACAACGGATCGAAGACGGGGTGCAAATTCAAATGTATCGGTGATAATCGGGGGTGCATCGCCGACGGAGTCCAACCATAGTTCGAGGCTCTTGAGCGAATGGAGACGCCCTCGGGCTGGTGCGAGGCACGCCAGGGCGACATGAGCTGCGGCATGGAAGTGAATGGCTAGGTGTTCCCATCGATGGGCATGTGCTAGGAATAGTTTGACCAAGCATGGGTTTGACTTTGCTGTGACGTTGAACAGCGTCAGCGCTATCGGGGTGTCTCGTGATCTCTGCAAATGGGCTCCAAGATGTGTCATGAACATCGGGGGGAGTGGGAGGGAGGCGTCGAGATTGACTCGGGGGACGACTCGCCAGAGCGTTGGTGTGTGGGTCGAGACATCCCGCCAATGTCTGGAAATGGTGCTGAGGAGATAGGGGGAGGTGCGAGGAAGGTCGAGGTAGCGTATGAACACCTCGGATAACAACTCTGGGGGCAGAATCGAGATGGGGCTCCATGCGGATGTGCGACCATTCCCCGCAATTTGGTTGACGAGGCGAGGTTCCATATGAAAGCTGCGTGCTTGAGATGAAGTAGGTATGATATGTACACGTCTGGTAATGACGAAGGTTGAAACGAACCGACAAAGTTTTGTTGATTCACTTTACAATGTTGGGTTTAGCAATAGCTTGGGAAATCGGGAGGTCGAACGCAAAGGCAGTAGTGAAAACAATAGTGTCAGTTCTTCAAGTATTTAAACCGTTCGCGAGTTTATCAGAGTTCGAAGGTACGATAGACAAAATGGGGTTATTGTTTGGCTGGCAGGCTGGCATCTCCTTCCATTCAAATTTCCACGATGATAAGGGTAAATATGGCACCCTAACCAACTCGCTTCTACTCACAGTCGACAGTTCCTGAATACTTTGCACCTCTGCTTTACCATGGTCAATGAGTAGGGGTCGACGATGGCGGGAGGTGCAATTTTTGGTATTTTACCCTTGGACGTTACTGACGTCAGCTCGTGTCGAAGAATTTACCTGTAGCTTCTTGTCGAAGCTAACGGTTCTTAAGACTACAAGAGATTCGAACAATTTAAAACGATCAAGAACCACTACAATACAATTCAAAGAGTATCAATACATTCCATTTGATTGATCCAAGTCATTACAGAGCGATGATATCTGAGGGCATGTGATCGTCCCGAAGGCACACTGACTTCCGACAACTATCATCCGCCGCCTAGTAGGAACGAATGGTGTACCGGAACTTACACAGATAGGTCCCCATTATTGGTGCCCAGGGGTCTATGGTGATAGATGCGAATAATTAAGATCAGGGGTGTGTGCTATGCTGTTCACTGCGGGGATGGGAGGGTAGTTACGGGCCGCATGGGGCCAGGGAAGCATTACAGGCAGCATGACCGCCTGGCGTCATCCCTGTAGCAGAGGCCTTGACGCGTGTTTTACCTTGGGGGCAATGAACCAACCCATACCAATCACACCCATCCTTTCCGTCTACCCACCTCATATTCCCAGCTGTATACTCCGCGATGAGGGGTCTCCATCGATCAAGAATGGCCATAGCGCGCAGGTAAAGACGATTGGGGTTGGATTGTTCAAATTGGACAAGGGGTGCTGTCTGCGCTGCGTGGTATTCGGAAATCTCGTGAAATTTCTCCAAGATATCTTCGACATTGTGTCTCTGGACTCTTGATAAGCGTCGAAAAGGGCAAGCCGAAGGAAACGTACTACGAGCAACAAAGCATGAGTAACTTGGTATGGTTCGAGAAAGTCGAGGCACCGCTCCAGTTCCTCGAACATTTGCAACGGAATCTGGATTTCTGTGGCATGTGATTCAGCTGAGGATGTACCAAATGCACCATCAGATTCATAGTCCTCGTCCTCCGAGTCGCCCGCCAGCTACAAGAATATATTTGCGTTGAGGACAAATGAATGAAGACAAATACGGACATTGGCGATTCTTTGGAGTGTAGCGTCGATTCTTTCTATGATTTCCTGAAATACGCCGTCTTCCTCGAAATCTTCAAACAGGTTATGAAGGGAACGTGATACTTCTTCCTCAAGAGAGCAGATACAGCAACGTGCCAGCTGCCTGACCGGTCTAACGACGTGACCCAGGTCATCGGGATAGCATCGAGAGACACAAACTTTGAACAGCATCCGTATGTCTACTCGGAATTGGCGAATGGTGAGCATCGTAAGGTGAGGAAAGATGTTATCCCCCGTGGGCGTGGCCTCCAGCGCTTGGACCACATCTGTAGAAAGCATCTGAACATCTAACTCTTGGAGATCTGGAGCGAGCCTGGACAAACGCAGGAGCTCCTCGACACTAATTTCACATTCCGAAAGCTCCAATGAGGTGACCGTAACACATGAAGATTGTTCCAAGCACCCAAACAGTGCGCCGAGGGTTGAGCGGGACGGAAGAGCGAAGATATTGGCAACTTCAAGAAGCGGTGCGCGCAGAGAGTCGAAGAGCTTGTGGACCAGTGCCCCGTCCAAGTCCCAGATCTCTATCTTCCGCAAGCACGGAAGAACTATGGGCTTAGTTATAGAACCCATACTACCCGAAATAGCCTGTATTGATTTATCGTCGATTTGCAATGTTTCAAGCCGCTGGCAAAGTGGCAATTTTTGGCAGATACCTTCCAAGTCGCCGCACCAACCACGATAGTGGGTGATCTGAGGCCAAGGAAGATTGATGGATCCGGAAACACTCGGTATGCACACGTGTGTTAGTCGGGGTGCACCAGCAAAGGCGTTAACATATGGGGAGGTGTGAAATTTGAAGCTGTCGCAATCGAGCCGGAAATGAGTCAGGAGATCAAATTTTCCTTGGAGGTCGAATAGAAGCAGTTCAAAAGGAGAGTGCTGGATACCATTAATGTATGAGATTGTCAACACCTTAACCCGGTGAAGGCATTGAGATAATAATGCCGCTATACATGCGCCGCGCTGGTTACTTTGGATGTAAATCCCGAGAGATAATGGCGCGTGGCCAGAGTGGGCTAGGTACATGCGTAGGAGGTTGTCACTGCTGCTGCCTGACAATATATCCCGTAGGCCGATGCGGGGCAAGACTGCCCAGAGACTCGGGGTGAGTTGGGCGACGGATCTCCAGCGGCGGCATACTTTGGTAAAAAGCAATGGGAGTGGAAGATAATCATCCCGGGAAAGTAGAAGAGGTCTGTTCCAATTGACCGGGGATATTTGATATCTGAGGCATTGGTCGAATATTTCCGAGAGTAATTCGTTGGGCAAAATCATGATTGGACATCGACCTTGATCCATCATATCGGATTCGGACCTGGGATGGCTGGGGATGTGTGGTAAGGGAGTTGAAAATTGATTGAAGCTCAAAGTTTTGTAGTGCCACGCCGTTTAAGCAGGATCAAGCGCTCGTGTTTATTGTGGTAACTCGCGGCATCCAGGTCGCTGGCAGGAAGACTTGATCATTGCTTGTGCCGGTTTGCACCTAGGGTTATTAATATAATTTGTACGTGTGTGCAGCGAGCGGCCCGGCGGGTACGCGCTGAACTCTTTCCGTCTGCTCGCTCAAAAACATTGAGCACTAGCAAGTACTGATCAAGACTTTCTTAAACCTTCCGGATCCGCGCCACCCGTAACACAGCTGCGGAATACCCACTCATCTGGTTCATTGTGCTGAATCAATAAATTGATTCTTGAAGCGTCCACCACAGGGATATCATGCTGTTGGACCAAGAATCAGAACGATCGCCAACATTAGCGCATTCAAGTTCCCTCCATCAATTCCGTCCTTTCCCTAGTGGAACAGAAGCACTTCTGTTGATTCTAGGCAGTAACCAAAGGGGTTTTACAGCTGTTTTCCGAGCTTCTTTCGTTGGACCTCACACCTTTAGCAGTCCTCGCTACCTTTTTGTTCTGTCTGCTACCCTCTCGTGTCTTTGGTATCCAGTCGGTTCGTAATTTTAAAATGGATACGAGGAACTTGTTCTCTTGAGATTGTCACCGGAGCCATTTTCTGTAGTTGTTGGCCACGCCAGCCTATGGTTTGATGGTTCTGGTGGGATCGTGGCCAAGAGACACCACGATGCCTGGGTATAAATTTCTCCAAAACCTCCGCTTGTGTGTTCTTTGATCGCTTACCTCAAGGAATCCCCGCATTCGCTGTGAAGAACGCTATCGATATAGTACGTTCGGGCATCGCGATCCATTGCCGTATATTCGTCGACCTTCCCATATACTTCCTACACCCTCGAGTATATCGCCCACGGAGCGCAATGAAAGATTTATCCCCCATGTCTAACACTGAGAGACGATTGATACGAGTTGTAGTGAAATGCAGACTATGGACTTAGATGCGTAACCTTCGCTTCTATTCTTGGGAAATCTTCTCATCACCATAAAGACCCTTGATAGTATATAAGGCTGATGCACCAATAGTACTAACGGGAATGAGTTACTGAAATCGCCTACAAACAGGACCAGCATCCATCGTGTGATGGGGCTGGATTGTGTTAGGGACACTGGACGATGACTACCTCAACGAGTGTCAGGTAGATAAGCAGGCCAAAATTCACTGGTAAAATTTAAAACATTTTAAGGAGGTTTCTGGGCGAACATTGCTCTCCTCCGCACCGTTCAGATGGCAGGCGAGAGTACCGATGTCGAGTTCCAGATCCACCCAATTTAGTAGCGGGAGTCAATTGGAGCCTGACATTGAGAGATGCTTGATACAACGTGCGGCTTTGGCTTCCATTCGAGCGCAGTCGGGTAAAATGGGCGGCTACCTGGGCGGAACAATAGTTATTCACCCAGAGTTGACAGATGTCTGTAGGAAGCCAAGTGGCGGGGCATGTATGATAAATCCATCGTGGTTGATCCAGTTTGCGCTTCACGCCAAATATCATCTTAGGGTAAGAGGCTGATCCCGAGCTCATACAATGCGCGCTGAGACGAACGTTGGCGTCGCCTGTGGGGTCATTCACGTTCCAGACAACAATGCAATTCAAATATATTCCATCTGATTAATCGAAGTGCCATTATACGGTATAAAACAATCATGTACGGGAGGCATGTGATCATCCTGAAGGCACGCTGGCTTCCAATTACTATCGTCCGCCGTCCAGTGAGGAACGAATGGTACTTTGGGGCTTACACGGGTAGATCCCATTATCGATGTCCAGGAGCATATGTCGTTGAGTGCGAATAAGCGGAACTAGGGGTATATTGATCTACTCATTGTGTGAGAGTGCAAGGGTGGCTGCGTGCCGTATGGGGTTGGATAAGTGTCAAGAACGGCGAGGATCGCCTGGCGCCACCCCCGTAGCAGGGGCCTCGACGCGTGTCTTATCTTGAGGGTAATGAGCCAACCTATACCAACCACGCTTGTCTTTTTCTTCTATCCACCTCGTGTTCCCAGCCATATACTCTGCGATGAGGGGCCTCCATCGACCAAGAATGGCCAAGGCACGCAGGCAAAGAGAATTGGGAGTGGACTTGGATTCTGGTTGTGGATCATCAAGAGGTGCTGTCCGCGCTACGTGGTATTCGGAAATCCCACGGAATTTCTCCAAGACGGCCTCGACATTGTGTCTCTAGATTCTTGATAAGCGTTGGAGAGGACAAGCCCAAGGGGGCATACCACAAGTAATAAGGCATGGGTAACTTGATATGGTTCGAGAAAGTCAAGGCACCGCTCTAGTTCCTCGAACATTTGCGGCAGAATCTGGTTTGTTGTAGTATATAGTTCAGCGATGGAATCAGATTCATAGCCTTTGTCCTCGTTCGCCAACTACAAGAATAGATTGATGTCAAGGGAAAATGAATGGGAGAAAGCACAGACATCGGCGATTTCTTGGAGCGTAGCATCGATTCGTTCAATGATTTCCCGAAACACATTGTCTTCCTCAAACTCTTCAAGCAGGTCGTGGAGGGAGTACGAAGCTTCTTCACCAGGAGAGCAGATACAGCAACGTGCCAGCTGCTTGACCGGCCTAACGACGTGGCCCAGGTCATTGGGATAGCACCGAGAGACACAAACTTTGAATAACACCCTCACTTCTACCTGAGCTTGGCGAATGGTAAGCGTCGTAAGGCAAGGGAAGATGTTGTCCCCCGCGAGTGTGACCTCCAGCGCTTGGACCACATCTGTAGAAAACACCTGAACGTCTAATTCTTGGAGACCAGGAGCGAGCCTGGATAGATGCAGGAGCTCCTCGACATTAATGTCGCTTTCCGAAAGCTTGAATGAGGTAACTGTAACACATGATGATTGTTCCAGGCACCTAAACAATGCACCGAGGGCCGGGCGGGGCTGATAAGTGACGATATCGACAACTTCGAGAAGCGGTGCATGCAGAGGGTTGAAGAGCTTGGGGATTGCCCCGTCGACATCCCAAATCTCTATCTTCCGCAAGCATGGGAGGACTATTGGCTTCTCCATGGAATTTATGCCGCCCGAAATGATATATGGGCGTCTACCGTCGATATGCAATGTTTCAAGTTGCTGGCAAAGTAGTAATCTCTGGCGGATACTTTCCCAGTCACGGGAATGACCGCGATAATGGGTAATTTGGGACCAAGGGAGATTGATGATTTCGAGAGCACTCGACATGTACACATGTGTTAGTCGGGGTGCATCAGCAAAAGTGTTAACATATGGGGAGGAATGGAATTCGACGTTGTCACAATCGAGTCGGAAATGGGTCAGAAGATCGAATTTTCCTCGAAGGTCGAACAGGAGCTGTTCAAAAGGAGAGTGTTTGATGCCACCCATGTATGAGATTACCAACACTTTAGCCCGGTGAAGGTATTGAGATAATAATGCCGCTATATAAGCGCCGCGCTTGTTACTTTGGATATAAATCCCGAGAGACAATGGCGCGTGGCCAGAGTGGGCTAGATACATGCGTAGGAGGTTGTCAATTCTGCTGCCTGACCATATTTCCCGCAGTGAGCCAATGAGGGGCAAGGCTGCCCAAAGACTCGGGGTGAGTTGGGCAATGGATCTCCAGAGGCGGCATACTTTGGTAAAAGCAGTGGAAGTGCGAGATAATTACCGTAAACAAATGGTTGGGGGCTATGCCAATTGACCGGAGATATTTGATATCCGAGGCATTGCACAAAAATTTCCGCGAGCAATTCATCGGGCAAGCTCATGATGAGGGATCGATTTTGATCCATTGAATCAGATTCGGTGGGCGAACGGCTGACGGTGTGCGGTTAGAGAGCCCAAGAAGATGCATGAAGTTGAAAACTGGAGCTCGAAGTTTTGCAGTGCTCAAGCAGGCCCAAGCATTCAGCTGTGTGTTGTCCTCGAGGGCAACTCAGCTCGATAAACCCTTTCCATTGCTTGTGCCAGTTTGTACATATTACCTGCGGCGGCATTCCATTTGCAGCTTGCTCACCCGTTCATTCGAAAGTATTGGTACTGATCAAGACTTTCTGAGATCTTCCCGCACCATCTGTAACATCACTGCGGAATGCTTGGTTTGCCTTGCCAGACCAAAAAAACACAGAAACTGATTCTTCGAGCATCCGCCACAGGGGTATCGTGATGTTGGCCCAAGATCGCGAACCTCGCATTCAAGCCCCCTTCGTCAAATTCCGACCTTTTTCTAAAGGAATAGTATGTAAAATTATTTCTGTTGACTCGAACGATAACCGAAAGGGGTGTTATACTAATTATAGCCACCTTCTGGGCTTCTTTTGTCAGACGCAACATCAATGGCTTTGGGGTTCTGCGGTCGAGCCTATCCCATCTAGTCCTCATTACCTTTTACTGGATATTCTTTTCCAAGGGCGCTCTATTGATGATACAGGGGCCGGTTGGTTTATGATTTCAAATGGGCATGAAGAACTTGTTGCTTCCTTGAGGTTGACACCGGGGTCACTTCCTGCGGCCTGCCAGTAGCAATTAAACGACCATTGGCCGCGCCGGACCACGGTTTGATGGTTCTGGTGGGATCGTGGCCAACATACACCACGACGCCTGGGTATAAATTTCTCCAAAACCTCCGCTCGTGTGTTCTTTGATCGCTTACCTCACAGAATCCCCATACTCGCAAGGATGAACACTACTGATACGGCACGTTTGGGCATCGCAGCCTATTGCCATTGGTCTGTTTTCCTAATTAAACCCTTAAGTATATCTCCCACAATGAAAGATTCGTCCCCCCCCCCATTCCCAGCACCGAGAGACGGTTGATATGGGCCACGGTAAAGTATAGACCATGGACATAGACGTGCGATCTTTGCTTCCATTCCTGGGAAATCATCTAATCACCGTAAAGACCCTTGATAGTATATCGTCGAGCTACTAATAGCACTAGCCAGAGGGGGTTATTGAGACGTGCCCTCAAACCGCCCGTGGAGATGAGACGACGGGCTCCCACGTACTAAACCCACTTCGATTAGTCACTTGCACACGAAGCTAGTGGGCGGGGATCCACGGTGGTCCCCTATTCCGTAGCGGACGTCGATCAAAACCTAGCGCTGAGTGGTGGTTGATGCGGGTTGTAATGAAATGCGGACAATGCATTTAGGCGCGTAGCCTCAGTTTCTATTTCGGGAGGTCCTGACTCCTCTCATCATTGTAAAGACCCTTGACGATGTGTCAGGTCGATGCACCAGTGAGTAGTACTAGCCGGAACGGGCTATTGAGGTCCTCAACGAACAGGACCGACATCACGCGGCGATGCTGAATGAATTTTGGAAGATGACTATCCAGGCGAGTGTCAGATAGTAGGTATGCAGGCTGAAATTTACCCCCAGTACGATAGATTCTGGTGACGTTTCGAGATTTAGCGCTGGCAAGAGCACCAGATATCGGGTTCCAGATTGGTCATGGTCCCCGCCGAAGCCAGGTGAGTGGCGATGAGTACGAAGGTAGGACAGAACGAGGCTAGTCTTCTTCGCGTTGAACCCAGTTCGATTGGCTGCTTGCATACGAAGATGGTGGGCAAGGATCAGTTGTGATCCCTTATTTAGTGGCGGAGGCCGAGTAGGATACACACAGGCGCTTCGCTCTGACAGCCGCATGCAGATATAGGAGAGAATTCCTAGTGCGGTCGGGTAAGATGAGTGGCTATCCAGGTGGAATGACGGTTGATATTCGTCAAGAGCTGATAGATGTTGATAAGAAGTCAAGCGGTAGGACGTAGTGGTTCTAATCCATTGTGCCGAGGTGTATCTGATAGATACATTGTTGTGGGTTGGGTTTGCGTTCTGCGCCAAATATCGTCTTGAAGTAAGAAGAAGCTGATTCCGGAGCTCGTGTGCAAGCATGCGCTGAGGGATGAACGTTGGGGTCACCTGTGGGGTCATTCATATTCCAGACAACAATATAATTCAAAGGGTGTCAATCTATTCTATCTGATTAATCGAAATGCCAATATACTGTACAGGATGATGATGCACGGGAGGCATATGATCGTCTCGCCGGCACGCTTGCTTCCAATAACTATCGCCTGCCGCCTAGAATGAATGGTGCATTGGGACTTACACAGATAGTAGACCCCCATTATTGATGCCCAGAGGCCTGTGACGATGAGTGTGAATAATCGGAACCAGGGGTGTGTTGAACTATGCATGGAGGTGCAAGAGTAGCTCTATGCCGTATGGGGCCGGAGAATCGTCAAGAATCGCGATGATCGCCTGGCGTCACCTCCATAGCAGGGGCCTCGACACGTGTCTTACCTTGAGGGTAATGGGCCAACCTATACCAACCACGCGTGTCTTTTTCTTCTATCCACCTCGTGTTCCCAGCCATATACTCTGCGATGAGGGGCCTCCATCGATCAAGAATGGCCAAGGCGCGCAGGCAAAGAGAATTGGGAGTGGACTTGGATTCTGGTTGTGGATCATCGAGAGGTGCTGTCCGTGCTACGTGGTATTCGGAAATCCCACGGAATTTCTCCAAGACGGCCTCGACATTGTGTCTCTGAATTCTTGGTAAGAGTTGAAGAGAGTTTGAAGCTGAAGGAAGCATACCACGAGCAACAGGGCATGGGTAACTTGATATGGTTCGAGAAATTCAAGGCATTGCTCTAAGTCCGCGAACCTTCGCGGCGGAATCTGGGTTGTCATGGTATATAGTTCAGCTACGGAACCAGATTTATAGTCCTTGTCCCCGTCCGCCAACTAGGAGAATAGATTGGTGGTCAAGAGAAAATGAATGGAAGAAAGCACGGACATTGGTGATTGTTTGGAGCGTAAAATCAATTCTTTCTATGGTGTCCTGAAATACGCAGTCTTCCTCGAAAGCTTCAAACAGGTCATGGAAGGAGCGCGTTACTTCTTCATAAACAGAGCAAACACGATAGCATGCTAGCTGCTTAACCGGTTTCACGAGGTGGTTCGGGTCGCCGGGATAGCACCGGGAGAGACAAACTTTGAGCAATACATCTGCATCTACTTGGAATTGGCGAATAGTGAGTTTCGTAAGGTGAGGGAAGATGTTGTCCCCCGTGGGTGTGACCTCGAGCGCTTGGACCACATCTGCAGATATCATTTGAACATCTAATCGTTGGAGACCAGGAGCGAGCCCGGATAGATGTAAGAGCTCCTCAACATTAATTTCACAACCCAAAAGGTTCAATGAGGTAACCGTAATGCATGAGGACTGTTCTAGGCATCTAAACAGTGCGCCGAGGATTGTGCGGGGCTGAAAAGCGATGATATCGACAACTTCAAGAAGGGGTGCATGCAGAGAGTTGACGAGCCTGTGAGTTACCCCGTCCGCATCCCGGATATATATCCTCCGCAAGTAAGGAAGAACTATTGACTTCGCTATAGAACCCATATCGCCCAAAATAATATCTGGGCGTCCACTGTCGATATGCAATGTTTCAAGCCGCTGGCAAAGTGGCAATTTTTGGCAAATACTTTTCAAGTCGCAGCAGTGACCGCGATAATAGGTGATTTGGGACCAAGGGAGATCGATGGTTCCGGAAACACTCGGTATGCGTACGTGTGTTAGTCGAGGGGCGCCAGCGAAAGCGTCAACATATGGGGAAGAGCGAAATTTGAAGTTGTTGTAATCGAGCCGGAAATGGGTCAGGAGGTCGAATTGTCCTCGAAGGTCGAACAGGAGCTGTTCAAACGGAGAGTGTTCGATGTCACCATCATATGATATTATCAACACTTTAGCCCGGTGAAGGTACTGAGACAGCAATGCCGCTATATAAGCACCATGATGGTTACTTTGGATATAAATCCCGAGAGACAACGGCACGCGGCCAGAGTGAGCTAGATACATGCGTAGGAGGTTGTCACCGCTGCCACCTGGCGATATATCCCGTATGCCGATGCGGGGCAAGGCCGCCCAAAGACTTGGGGTGAGTTGGACGACGGATCTCCAGAGGCGGCATACTTTGGTAAAAAGCAATGGAAGTGGGAGAGATTCACTGTAGGAGGCTGGCAGGGGGCTGTGCCAATTGACCGGGGATATTTGATATCTGAGGCATTGGACGAATATTTCGGAGAGTAATTCGGTGGGCAAAATCATGATAGGACATTGATTTTGATCCATTATCGGATTTGGATGGGTAGCTGGGAATGTGTCGTTAGGGATCCCAAGAGGACGGGTGAAGTTGAAAACTGAAGCAGAAGCTCAAGCGTTTGTGTATATAGCGTCCAGATCCCAGGAGGACTTGGATCGACAAATCCATTGTTTGTGCCAGTTTGTAGCAGTGTCTGCAGCGGCCCGGCGGAACGTTGAGGGCAGTTTGCTTATCTCACAGAATCCACATATTCGCTGTAACGAATGTTATTGATAAAGTGGGTTTGGGGGCCGCGGTCTACTGCCATACATCCGCTTACCCCCGTATATCCCTCAATTAGACCCTCAAATATGCCGCTCGCGAACCACAACGAAAAAACTTGCCTCCCCAATTCTGGCGCTAAGAGATGATTGATATGAGTCGTATTGGACGCGCAGCCTTTGCTTCTATTGCCGGGAAATCTTCTCATCACTGCAAAGACCCTTGATAGTACATACATCAGGTCGATGTGCCAATATTGCCCAGCCGTGACAAACAGGACCGATACCTATCATGCAATGACGCTGAATTATGCTAGGGACTCTGGAAAATGACTATCCTAATTGGTGCGAGTGCCGGATAGGCCGGCCGAAGTATTTCTAGTAAGATTCGAGGTTTCGGAAACATTTCAAGGAGCATGAACATCGCTTTGCTTCGTATCATTCAGATGGCCGGCGAGGGTATCAAATGACGAGTTCCGGATGCGGCCCCCCAAACAACCCACGAAGGATGGTGAGCAGAGATCCATAGTATTCGGCGACGCAGAGGCCGATTAGAATAGACACAAGCATTGTTGCTTCCTTGGTGTTGTCGCCGAGTCACTTTGCGCAGCCTAGCCCGGTAGCAATTGAATAACTGTTGGCCACGCCGGTCCATGGTTTGATGGTTCTGGTGGGATATACATCACGATGCCTGGGTATAAAACCTCCGCTCGTGTATTCTTTGATTGCTTACATACCTCACAGAACCCTCAATGAACGCTATTGATATAGTACATTTGGGCATCGCGGCCCATTGCCATTGATCTGTTTTCCTATATACTTCCTAATTAAATCCCCAAATATGTCGCCTACGCACCACAATGAAAGATTTACTCCCCATCCCTAGCGCTTGCCGTGGAACGATTAACCAGGTTGTGGTGAAGGTACGGGCTATGGACTTGGTCGCGTTTTGCTTCTATTCCTGGGATGTCCCTCATCACATAAAGACCCTTGATAGTATGTCAGGTCTGACTACCCAGACGAGTGTCAGATAGGTAGGCCGAGATTTACTCCTAGTAAGATAGGTTATGGAGATGTTTCGGGGTTTCACATTGATGAGAGTACCAAATATCGAGTTCCGGATTGGACATGTCAAGTGATTGGCGAGGGGCCCCTCTGCACTAACCCACGAAGGTAAGACGAAGAGAGTCCGGTCCCTACGTACCCAACCCGATTTGAGTAACCGCTTGCACACGAGGATGGGCGGCGGAGGTTGGAATAGACACAGGCGCCTTTTCCTTGACAATCAAAGGAGTGCGGTCGGGTAAGATGGGCGGCTATCCGGATAGAATGATGGTTTGGGCAAGAGCTGACAGATGTTGGCGAGTCAAGCGGCAGGGCGTGTGCCGCTGATTCATCACGCCGGAGCATGTCTGATGGATGCATCAGGTCTGCGTTCTGCGCCAAATGACATCTTGGGCTGATTCCGAGTTCATATACAGCACGAATGTTGGGGTCGTCTGTGGAGTCATTCATATTCCAGACTGCGGACAAACGATATGTCCCTGCAAGGGCCAAATGCATTTGCGATGCGCCTGAAATCCACTTGGTATAGCTCGGATCCAGGGGGGGGGCGACGGCGGTGAGGATATCATTTCGCAATCGACCCACAATATACGCGGAATGGGCAGTTTGGAGGGATTCGTGGACCCAGAAGGTAGATTTCCATGGGGCTAAGAGGAATTTATGAAATGCAACCGATTCTTAAGATGTGGAGGCGCAGCTTAGACGCTGGTGTATATGGCGGTTTATGAAGCCGGGCTGTCCCAAGGGGCAACACCTGGCACCAGAATTGATTGTCCCGATCAAATAGCCTGCTCGCTGTCAGACGGGATTGCTCCCTTTTGCGAGCGAGTTGCTGGAGTGCCAGCATGGAAGAGGGTATAAATCAGTCGTCCGATCTGAAGAGGAGAAGGCTGGGGTGGATGGAGATCGTCTGATGATATATTTTAATAACTGCCAGGTGTCATGTGGATCCATAACAGCCTCGTGGACGGATGGGCACAATAGGAACTGAGATCCAGAAATATACCTGGGCTGTTCTGCTTGGTGACTGACTGTGCTCCGGGGAAGGTCCAACCCCAGTTCTACGCACACGTGTGTTTCGATCGGGATGTTCCCCATGGATATGGCTGGCGCTCACGAATGACTCGACCTGCTGGCCAAAGTCGTGGCTCGGTATGTTGAGAGAGAGGACTCATTTGAGTGATCGTAAGTTTGAGCAGCATGCATCTTTGCTTGGGTGAAGCGACGGCTTACGCCGGATGGGCGATGGATAATCAGCAAGAGATGAAACTATTGTAAAATGTCGGTATCGATTGAAAGCTCTCTTTCATGTACCCCCTGCTAGCTCAGAGTCCAGACGATGCCCGCTATTTTTCTGCGGTGGGGAGCCCTGTCACTGTGGGACCCTGTGTGGCGTGAGTTTAAAAGAGTTTATTCGGCGCCCAAAGTCCGATGGTTACGCGTTTCTGACTCTGACAGACGCACAGCGCACAGCAGCAGCGGCAAGTCATCACAGCTTTGCATCCGCCTTTGTTCTTAACTTGACTCTTCCTCCCATCCTCATCTGCAATCCTGCGTCTCACCACCCTACAGCCAAGCACCCTGCTGTCCTACAATAGAATAATCCAGTCCATTCACAATGGAGGCGTTCAAGTCTCTCATCCAACCCCTCGTCGGCGGCGCAGGCGGCTCGTCCGTCGTTGACGGCATGAAGCTCGTCGTCCTCGGTGGCACTGTCGAGACCGCAAGACGGGTTTCCAGCTCAGCCTGGTGGGTCCCTTTCAAACTCTTCTTTTCTCATCCACGTCACTCACCCATTTTCTCTCCTAGGTCTCACTTTGTCAACTGTGCGTCTTCCAGTGCTACTGTCATACCATCATCACTTATTCATCGTCCACGTAGCCTTCTTTTTAACAGCCCACTTCTCTGAGGAAGATTACCCCTACGACTGGCTCATGCTATGGCTCTCTCGGCGGCCAGAGTGGCAGCGGTCTCGGGAGTTCGAGACGACCACCCGCACAACGACCCCGGGCTCCCACTTTTCCGCCGATAATTCTTTCGGTGACGACGACTATGACGGCACCCCCGACGACATGGCCACCCTCGGCGATGAGGAAGATGCCCCCGGAAAAGTCAAAACCCGGGTAGTCTTCCAGCCCACATTCGACACCACACATACCATATACTACCGTGGTCATTGGTTACGTGTCCGTAGGGGCCGCAAGACGGATGGCAGCGGGTGCGAGGTTCTCTCCATCAGGTAAATGGGACTATTCGCTTCACCCGCATTTATCCTAATACAGCGACTGATCACCCTTGCTCCCCAGTGTCGTGGCTCGCAACAACACCATCCTGAAGCAGCTTGTTCTCCAGGCCAAGAAGGAGTATGAAGCAGAGGCGGTGCACCGCATCCAGATATATTTTGCCGACTCCCATGGTTCTTGGCGATGGACCGACTCGAGGCACAAGCGCCCCATGGGCAGCATCGTCCTCAACCCGGGCGTTAAGGAAATGCTCCTTAACGACACCAAAGACTTCCTCGCTTCCGAAAAGGTTCGCCAGGAGCGCCACTTTCTTTCGAATTTCATTTGACCTTTCATGTCTAGTGGTACGCGGACCGTGGTATTCCGTTCCGCCGCGGCTACCTCTTGCATGGTGTCCCGGGCTCCGGCAAATCGTCACTCATCCACGCCATAGCCGGACAACTCATGCTTGACATTTACGTTGTCTCCCTGTCGGCGTCATGGATCAGCGACTCCACACTGACGACTTTGATGGGCCGTGTCCCCGCCCGTTGTATATTGTTGCTTGAGGACTTGGATGCCGCATTTACACGGAGCACCAGCAGAGACGACGGAGACGACAACTCGGGTGGAAGCGGCGACCAGCAACAGCCACAACCCCAGCCAAGCTCTAGCAGCAGCAGCAGGCGCCGCCGTGGAGGCGGCAGTGGTGGCAGTGGCGAACAGCTCTCGGATGTCAATACTTTGAGCTTGAGTGGTCTGCTCAACGCTTTGGATGGTGTGGCTGCCGCGGAGGGAAGAATTCTCTTTGCGTGAGTCTCTCGCACCCTAAAGCTACCAATTACGTTTCTCAGTCCACTTAACAGTACAACCAATCATCTTGAGCGTTTGGATCCGGCCCTTTCCCGCCCGGGCCGCATGGATGTTTGGGTAGAGTTCAAGAATGCAAGCAAATGGCAGGCCGAGGCGCTCTTCCGCAACTTCTTCCCGTCCGAGGAGGACGACGATATCCTCACTACCCCGGAAACCCCCATATCCACCGCCCATTCACACTCCAACTCCGTCGCTGGGTCTGGCTCAGGGAGCAGCAGCATCCCGTCGCCCCCCTCGAGCACGTCGCTCTGGTCGATGTCGCCGTCATTCGCGTCGTCCACGGCCTCGCTCCCTGGTTCGCCGCCCGCTGTGTTGCACCAGCGTCTCTCGGCTGCCGAACCCCTCGACTCCACCACAGGCAGAACGAAGCCAACCGTCGAGACGGCCAACCTCGTCGGCGACCTGCCGCAGTTTGGCAGTTCCAACCAGACATACTTGCCGCCCCCCGTCGAGCCTCATATCTTGGCAAACCATCATAGCGCGAAGCCGCTGGATCGGGAGACGCTCGGCATGCTGGCGAAGCGCTTCGCTGACGCGGTACCAGAGGAAGAGTTCAGCGTTGCGGCGCTGCAAGGCTGTTAGTTTTTTTTTCCTCCAACCTCGCTCCAGGGCTCATCCACCTGTGTTCTGAAATAGATTTGTTGAAAAACAAAAGCCAGCCCGAGGCCGCCGCCAGTGGGGTGGGCGAGTGGGTGGTCAGCGAGAGGGAGATGCGCGAGCGGCTGAAGAAGGAAAAGGAGGCGCGGGAGGTCAAGGAGAAGCTCGAGGTATGTTTTCCTTCTCTTCGGTGTGCTATGTCTGATCCCCCGCCGTCTTGTAGCGAGAGAAAAAGAAAAAGGAGGCGCAGGAGAAAGAGAAGGAGAAAAAGGAGCTTGAGGAGAAGGAGAAAAAAGAGAAGGAAAAAGAGAAAGAAAAGGAGAAGGAAAAAGAGCGGAAGGAGAAGGAGGAGAAAGACATAGAAGAGGAGAAACGCAAGAAGGAGGAAGAGGAGGCCAAGGAGGCGGCGACGAAGAAGGCGGAGGAGGAAGCGAAGAAGCTCAAGGAGAAAGAGGACAACAACTCGGATAGCGACGAGGAGAACGTTCCTCCCAAGTCTCCTTCAGAGGAGTCGGAGGAATGGTGACTCGTGCAGGCACCCCATCTAGAGCCTTCGCCTCCTGCATCATCCGAGGCTGAAGCAAACGCTATCCCCGTCCCCGTCCCCGCCCCTCTCTCTTCGCCAATCTCTGAATACACGGACCCCCTCTTGCCGCGTTGCCAGTCTCCACACAACATGCAGCTGACCTCGCCCTCGCACTGATTCCCGCACATAATCCATCCTCCCCTCTGTTCCGGTTCTATCTCCTCCACCTCTATGGTGTTCTGCTGCACATGATTCTCGGCCCGCGCGGGTGACCCGCCCGCATCGCCATTCTTGTCTATACTCCTCACGTCCACATACCACCTCAAGATCGCACGCATACCTCGTTCCTTCCGCACGATGATCATCTACGATATTTGTCCGCTCTCTATCCACAACACACCCATATCTTGCGCCCATCCGTCTATACATGTGATATCCGACCGGCTTTTCTCCCACTGTTTTGTTACGATGTATATTGCTTAGTTTCAGACCATTTTCCCCCCGTGTTGGTAGTTCATTCCTTGGTTTTTTATGTATAGGATGAAATGATATAGTTGTGATGCGGCCATATACACTTAGGGCTTTATGTTTGGCTGTGCTCTGGGCATCACCATTGGATGGCAGTGACGCCGCTGACATCGGGGTCTTGAATATGTGGCATTCGATACTTTTTCCGATACTACCCAGTGCAGGCCCACAGTTGTGAATGATTGAATGGCCATCATGCAATCCGAACGAAAGCTCCCGGTGAATGTATACCATATTTTCAAGGTCAAGTTCATATGCTTATGCTGTGAAGTGCCCTGGCTCCCCAACCCACTCTGTCATCTTTGGTCGTCCGCCAGAAATTTTAGGGGAAATATTTTGCACTGTCTACCGCTGGCGAATGGGGATCTTTCTCCGCGCAGGATGCTCCATGGTTGTTGACCAAAGTTTGTCACTCGTGGAGGGAGATAGCCCTGTCGACGCCACCGCTCTGGTCGAGGCTCCCTATGCTCAAGCCTCCTGAGAACCCTGCCCTGAGAGAACCTGGTGGGGCATAGTCGTTCGCGACGATTTGAATTTTACCTCAAGAATTCCATGGGGGCAGCTCTATCTCTAGGATTCGCACTCCCTTTGAACCCGGATGACGCACCTTTCCTCCCTCTCATCACTCCACATTTGTCTCGAGCTGAGCATCTAAAGATGGAATATTTTGACACGCGTCTCGATAAAAAGTCCACACCACGCACAAGCATTTCCCGCTGCTTAAGCGCCTGGAATTAATTGGTACATACACAAGGACCTATTCCTGGTACCGCCGCCGGCTGGCGGGCTGATGATCGCGCCATTGGGGGGCATCGAATTCCCATGGGCCCAACTTACGCAGCTCACTATTCAAGTTTCCAGCAGTGTTCAAGCCCTCGCACTCTTCATGAATTGCACCTCCCTTGAAATGTGCGACCTCCGTCCGATTTCGGACGACAGGCATGACAACTCCCACACGCTACCAAAGTCCATGGTAATTCACCCACGGCTGCGGATGCTCAGCGTGGGAAGCGGTCGTTTCTCTGAGGGATTGTTTGATTATCTCGTGATACCTGCTCTCTCTGCACTGAAATTCAACAGGATTGGCGGAGGGAGATCCAGGATTGCATTACGGTCAATTTTGATAAAGAACTCCTCTCCAAAGCTCACATCGTTAACCCTGCACGGCGGAGGATGCTCCCCCAGGATCTTCTTGATCTATCTTCCCTGGCTCCTACGATCACCGAACTTGACATTTATCCGCTCAGTGATGGGGCGTTCCAATGCCTCACCGTCAAGTCCAATTCACCACATGGCGTGCTGTTTCCCCGCTTGACGCGACTTACAACTGAGAACGCATGTTACACAAGTTCCGATCTCATGATATTGGATATGTTTTATTCGCGGCTGTACTTGGGCCCCAAATCCGATCATCATCGCGAATACGGCCCCGTTGCAATATGCGGGGCTGTACGTGCGATATGCAGGGCTGTTCGGGCCACCCGACCGCGACAACGCTCCAATTTGCTTTGGCGAATCGTATGAAGAGAGGCCCGAACTCCATCGGCTCGTCTCACAGCTGGAGTGTATATATATCAGAGTAAGGAAAAAGGATTCGAAATGGGTGAGCCGTCTCCTCTTGTTCAGCTTCTTTTCTAAGATTCTTTGGAGGCGGTCACCCCCACAGCCAATCAAAGTTTCCCAAAACAAACAGAGCTGGGTTATTGTGAAGGACATTGCCCACTGTGCAGTACATTCATTCGTCCAATCATTCAAATCTTCTACCCCTACTCTAGGAGTGCTTTTTCCAGAAACTGGATGCGGCATTCACGGCACTCGAAATGTATCACTTTGCCCACGCAGCGGGGATCCTCGTATGTATCATCCTTTATGGCGAATACACGGCGTGCTGACCTGGAGATGAAGAAAAGTAAAGCTGATGTAGTGATGCTCAGCTTCAGTAGGGTGCCCGAGACGGCCTTCCTTCACCACCCGACATATAACTTCCATACGCGAGCGACAAGGTT
>JADNYI010000556.1:0-21320 GCA_015501065.1 Infundibulicybe gibba | reverse complement strand
ACCTTATTGCCTCATTTTTATCCGTTATTATTGTGCAACCATTGATCACCTCTTTTGGCATAACTCCACCGTCACAGTGCATATTTCAGGGCTTAGCGCGGCCAGCTGTGTGCAGTCGCATGTGCCCAGGCTCCAGGCAAACACAAGTTGACGCGATGACTCAATGTTCCAATCATCGATACGAATCTACGACCTATGATGTCTGAAGCTTCGCTTCAACCCATGAGTCGAACCAACACCAAGAGATTGCAATTGGGGATTGGATTCTCTTGTATTTACAAAACAGGGCATATATATGCAAAACGGGCCAGAGTAGTGATAATACCAACGCTACAATATGAAGGCCGAGTGTCTCACTAATATAATAACACTGATAGGTTTGCCGTCTCAATGCGCGTATTGGTGGAAGTCGCGCTGACTCTGCTGGGGGCCTACTCTATGTCCGCTCACGCCTACTGATCCTCAGGTGCGCCTGGTGTCCATGAGACCCCTTTAGATTCATCGCTCCCCAGCGCCCATCACGGGATTCCCCGCCCCATCCTGCCCAGCCATATCAATGTTGTCCCGCACCCATCCTCGCGAGGTTCATACCGCTATACCACCCATCATAGCAGGATCGACCTACCCGCCACCAGCCATCTGGAAATCCGCATGTATCGGGTGGCTAGAGTCTGTGGATCGAACGGTGTATTACCAACAGCTGGCACTGTGGCGCTGGGGCAGCGGCTGCGACATTTTCATGCTGTTTCGCTAAATCTGATTTCGCCCGCGTCGCCTTGGACGAAGTCACCGCCAGCTGCATCATCTCCATTGGGTAGTCGTCGCGTCGATACTGTGCCGGGCGAATTTCACGTCAAGATGAGGGAAGGAACATAAGAATGTGGTGATATGGGATGCGGTCAGCGAACTTCACATCGATATGAGGGGAAGGAACATATGATACGGTGATATGAGGTGCAGTCGGTGAAGTAAGGGGAAGCGGAGGCACGAACCAGTTTACCGCCAATAACGCTCCCGAACCCAGGGAATGGCTTCACACTAGCATCCTCGAAGAAACAAATCTAAATCCCTCCTACGCCCGGTTTCGCTCCAACATAGCACGATGAGGTTGATGACTTGCCGAATTGAGAAAAAAACTTGCGCATTGACCCAGATGCAATACTGCTTGCCAGGCCACTGATGGGGAGCTTCGTTGCACACTGGCATTCTTGTCAGGTAGGCGCATCCAGGGTCAATCTGAACGTGTTTAGCGGCTGGACACTGGCGAGTGAAATATAAGCAGCCCACGATTGCCATTGAGTAAATATTCCTGCACTATGGCAGCATTGACACTAGTGGGGTCTTCGAAAGTCAAGAATGCAAAGCAGTTCGGACGACAACTGATTAGCTGCATTTCGCATGATGGTACAGGTGCACCGACCTGCCGAACCATGTAAAATGGCCTTGGGGGCATTTGCAAGAGAGTGATCCCGAAGCAGATCAACGAGTTCGGTTGTTTGATAGTGGGTAGTAGTGAGAGTCCCAGCGTTGAGTAGTATACTAGATTAGATTGTCCAGATGAGTACGTAGAGTGAAATAATGCCCGGGTGATTCAGACTGGCTTCATAAGTTCAGTGTCCGCTGCTGGCCGGGGATTCGGCCCTAGACTTATCACTGTGATTCAGCCGAGAATGCCAACACCGCCGCCACTCAAGCTCGCTAGTACATACTTACTACTCGAGACTTGTGGTCGCTGGTAACTTTCACGGAGTGAGGGACCGTTTGCAGGCAGCCACACAACCAATTCAAATAAGCTAAAAAAATTCCTGATCATTCGATCCGGCCGTCGGTTTTTTACCAGTTCACAGCATAATCTCCCTCATGAGTTCCAATCAGCGCCCGGGGGTGTGTTCCTAGAGCTTCCCTTCTAGCTCATTGGGGGTGATCTCAGCATGCGACCGCTCACGCTCGCCACTGACTCGATCTTACCGTTCGCATTCCCCACAGCAGTTACCTACATGTCCCCCGATGGACCCCCGTGTACTGTGTGTACGCACTGCCATCCGCTGCTAGGCGGCAGCACCTGTGAAAAAGGAAGCAAAAATAAAGAGTTATCAAGCCATCATCTACCCTTGGGTGCGTGTAGCGCTAGAAGGCTGATATACGGTTTGATGTTCGTTTCGGGCTATTCTAATCCTCCCTAGAAGCTTATAAGCGACATAATTTGTTACTTCGGTGTCCACCCAGGCCGTGGACCGCCACAGGATCAGCAAAACCCATCCTCAGTAATTCGTCCTATCTCACCTTTTTAAACTTTTGGACTGGGAGAATGAGCATGGACGTTGGCTTATCCGATGCAAGGGACATGTGTGTATCATAATCTCCTCAATACTAAATTTATGCTCATATCATACGTAGCCACCTCGACAGCTACCTTCGTGTTTTGCCCTTGGTGAGGGTCGTCACCACCAGTATCAAGCACAGCTCACAACTAGTTGACGTTGAAAGTATTCTTGTATTATGACCATCTCATTACCATAGGTGCGGTAAATGCCTGTCGGATCGTTTATTGGCACTAACACCTAAATTAGATCGAGAGATTAAATTCATGTGGACGCAGCCTAAGAAGCCAGCACATACTGGTTTCTAGCCAACCGCTACTTCTACTTCTCAGTGAATATCGTCATCACATTGTTCGAATTCATGCCTTCCAAATCCCCAAAAGTCCGTACCACCCCGCCCCTCCTAACATATAATTGAATTGCTTGCTTATCCAGAGGTTTGGGGTCATTCTCAGCGATGAATTAATTTCTCAAATGGTCCCCCTCACAGTTGTAAGAGCTACGAGCTGTCAAAGCAGGTTTCCATTGCGGTAAATCAATTTCTAGTATCTGGTGGGTTGTATCGCCTAGTCCTCACGCCCATTATTGACGAATGAACTTAGTCCTGATGACCTTACGCGTGCATGCTCTATATGGATGCTCGTCCCGGGTTCTTAGGAGCATGGCAATAATAGGGGCCGCCACCATCAGTGTGGCTTGCGTATGAATATTTTACTTCCATTTAGATAGCTAACATCTCTGCCTCGACAGTGGGCATTATTTGCCGGTCAAAATACCTCAACATCTCAACAGATGTTCGGTTGCCACACCGGAATTTCATATGACACGTACGCTCCATTCTCCTACCCCAGGCTCCCCGGTCGTTAATCCATTGATGATTATTATAGCTCAAACGTGAGTTACTGTGGCCTTAATGCAACCTCCGACCAAATTTTGTTGTTTAGGGTTGGCGACCGCCTGGGAGGCATCGTTTGCATATGACTCAATAATTTTCACTCTTACACTCATGAAAAGATGGCGAGCAGAGCGGAATATTGACGTTCATGTACAGCAGCTGCCCGTATTTACACTCTTGCTTCGAGACGGTGTGTCATATTTGCCTGGAGGGAATATGACTAATGTATTCTAGGCGCTATTTATTTCGCGTGAGTGTCCCGCCCAGATCCAACTAGACGCCGCATTTCTAAGCGGAATAGTGTGATGGCTTTAGCCAACCTTGCAAACATTCTCACATTTTATGTATGTACTCCCCCTACCTCGGTTCCTCTTATTTATTAACCTTTGGTCGTTTCATAGTTCTGTGGAGTATGATCATTGTATCTGAACTTTCGACCAATTGTTTACTAATGTCATCAGCCGTTCCTCCGGGGTGGACTCTCGGAGTTCTCGAGTAGGTTCGTACCGATATCCAACTCATTCCATGAATACCAAGCTCAGTGGCGGCAACTTCTAGCATCTCGGTGACTATGATGTCCCGATTCATGCTCAATCTCCACGAGGCTGCCAATGTCGATATTATTTCCACACAGGATCACATCGCAGCTCGAGTTTTTGAATGAGCTAGTTTAATTCGAGTTATTGAGGACGCAGGAAAACATTGGAGAAGCAGGTCCCCCCACGGAATGACATAGGAAATATCCACTCTTGTTATTGCGCTGTAGACGACTAGCTCAACTTCTTATTATAGTTACTATTCTATAGTATTCGACTGTTAACGAAGTATTTCTTCCAAACTCTGAGCTTCGCGATCCACACATTAGCACCAATGCATCACCTCGGTGTGCCAGCAGCGCACCCTGGCGGGCCCCAGGAAACGCAAGCAACGGTCTGCTTTACTTTATGGGACAGCCACCCTCGACGACTTTAACATGCGCTTCAACTGACTTACCAATATGAAACCACTACCTGACTAGCCACTCTCGCATCCCACACCGCACCAGTCATCTGGAAATCCGCGTTTATCGGGTGGCTAGAGCTTGTGGATCGAACGGTGTATTACCAGCAGCTGGCCTGTGGCGCCAGGGACAGCGGCTGCGACCTTCACTAAATCTTATTCCGCCGGCGCTGCCTTGGACGAAGTCACTGCCAGCTGCACCATCTCCATTGGGGTAGTCGTCACGCCGATACTGTGCCGGGCGAATTTCACGTCAAGATGAGGGAAGGAACATAAGAACGTGGTGATGTGAGATGCGGTCAGTGAAGTAAGGGGAAGCAGAGGCACGAACCAGTTTACCACCAATAAGGTTCCCGAACCCAGGGAATGGCTGCACATTAGCGTCCTCGAAGGGAACAAATCTGAATCCCTTGTTACGTCCGGTTTCGCGATCCAACATAATGCGACGGAGTCGACCCCTCCGCCGAACTGAGAAAATAATTTGCGCATTGACTCAGATGTGATACTGCTTGCCAGGCCACCGATGGAGAGCTTCGTTACGCGCTGGTATTCTTGTCAGGTATGGCGCATTCGAGGTCAGTCTAAAGGTGTTTAGCACTGGACACTGGCGAGTGAAATATAAGCAGCCCACGATTTTGCCACCGAGTAAATATTCCGGACCTGCACTATGGCAGCATTGACACTAGTTCTTTGAAGGCCAAGAATGCAAAGCCGTTCATGCGGCGACTGATTAGCTGCATCTCGCATGATGGTAGACGTGCACCAACCTTGCCGAATTGTGTAAAACGGCCCTGGAGGGCAAAGTTTGCGAGGGAACAATTCCGAAGCAGTCAACGAGTTCGGTCGCTTGATGATGGGTAGTAGTTATATATGGTGAGAGTTCCAGCGTTGAGTAGGTATACTGGGATAGATTGTCCAGACGAGTACATAGAGTGAAATAATGCCCGGGCCCTGGGTGACGAAGGAGATTCAGACTGACTTCATAAGTTCAGTGTCCGCTGTCGGCCGGGGATTCGGCTGTAGACTTATCACTGCCATTCAACCGAGAATGCCAACACCGCCACTCAAGCTCACTAGTACATACTTACTACTCGAGACTTGTGGTCACTGGTAACGTTTCACGGAGTGAGGGACCGTTTGCAGGCAGCCACACAACCAATTCGAATAAGCTAAAAAACTTCCTGATCATTCGATCCGGCCGTCGGTTTTTTACCAGTTCACAGCATAGTCTCCCTCAGTTTCAATTAGCTATAGCCCCCGGGGGTGCGTTCTCTAGAGCTTCCCTTCTAGCTCGTTGCGGGCGATCTCAGCATGGGGTCTGCTCACGCTCGCCACCGACCCGATCTTACCGTTCACATTCCTCATGGCAGCTACGTTTGTCCCTCTGTTGCAACTTGCCTCCATGTTCCTGAGTCTCCGATGGACCTCCGTGTACTGTGCGTACGCACTGCCACCTGCTGCCTAGCAGCAGCACTCGTGGAAAAGGGAGAAAAGACAAAGAATTATCAATCATCATCTACCCTTGGGTGCGTACAGCACTAGAAGACTGATACATGGTTTGATGTTCGTTTCGGCCTATTCTGATCCTCCCCAGCAGTTTATAAACGACATAATTTGTTACTTCAGTCCACCCAGGCCGTGGATCGCCACAGGGTCGGCAAAACCCATCCTTGATAATTCGTCCTATCCCACCTATTCCGAACTTTTGGACCAGTATAGTGAGCATGGGCGCTGGCTTATCCGATGCATGGGATATGTATGTATCATAATCACTTTAATACTAAATTTATACTCATATTATACGTAGCCGCCTCGACAGCTACCTGCGTGTTTTTGCCCTTGGTGAGATTTGTTACTACCAAGCGCGACTCACAACTAGCTGACGTTGAAAGTATTTTTATATTATGACCATCTCATTACCATGGGTGTGGTAAATGCCTGTTGGGTTGTTTGCTGGCACTAACATCTGAATCAGATCGGGAGATCAAATTTGTGTGGACGCGGCCTAAGAAGCCGAGCACATACTGGTTTCTAGCCAACCGCTACTTCTTGGCCTCTGTGAATATCATCGTCACATTGTTCGAATTCACGCCTTTCAAATCCCTACAGGTCCGTGCCACTCCCGCCTCTCCGAGCCTTAACATATAATTGAATTGCTTGCTTGCCCAGAGGTTTGGGCTCTTTCTCGACGACGAATTGATTTCTCAAATGGCTTCCTCACAGCTGTGAGAGTTATCGCGTGTCACGGCAAGTCCTCATTGTGGCAAACCATATCTTGGTATCTGGTGGGTTGTATCGCCTAGCTCTCATGCCTATCGTTGACAAATAGACCTAGTTCTGATGACCATGCGGGTATATGCTCTATATGGACGCTCGTCCTGGATTCTTGGAAGTATGGCCATAGTAGGGGCTGCCGCTGGCGGCGTGGCCTGTGTATGAATATTTTACATCCATTTAGATGGCTAACATTATCTCTACCTCGACAGTGGGTATTGTCTGCTGGTCAAAATACTACAACGTCTCAACAAATTTTTGGTTGCAATACCGGACTTTCATACAACACGTACGCCTCTCCCTACTCCAGGCTCCCCAGTCGTTAATCTATTAATGATTATTATAGCTCAAGACGTGAGTTATCGTGGCCTTAATGCAACCTCTGACCAAATTTTGTTGTTTAGGGTTGGTGATTATCTGGAAGGCATCATTTGCATACGACTCGATTATTTTCGCTCTTACACTCATGAGAACATGGCGAGCGGGGCGAAATATTGAAGTTCGTGCACAGCTGCCCATAACTACACTTTTGCTTCGAGACGGTGTGTCATGATCAAATTTACCCGGAGGGTTGAATAGGACTGTATTTCAGGTGCTATTTATTTCGCGTAAGTTTCCCATTCAACTGCACGCCGCATTTCTGAGCAGAATAGTGTGATGGCTTTATCCAACCTTGCGAACATTCTCACGTTTTATGTATGCACCCCCGCCTCGGTTTCCTCTCAATTATTCACCCTCAATTATTTCATAGTTCTGCGGAGTATGGTCATCGTATCTAAGTCTTTCGTTCAATTTCTCACTAGTCGTCATCAGCCGTTCCTCCGGGGTGGACTCTCGGAATTCTCGAGTAGGTTTGTACCAGATACCCTGACTCATTCACATGAATATCAAGCTCAGCGACGGCAACTTGTAGCATCTCAGTTACTATGATGTCCCGAATCATGCTCAATCTTCACGAAACTGCTGGCGCCGGTATCTTTTCAACACAGGATTATGTATCGCGACTCGAATTTTTGAATGACCCGGAGTCGGTTGAATCCGAGTTACCTAGGGTGCAGGACAATGTTAGAGAAGCAGCACTCCCTGCGGAATGACATGGGATGGCAGGAAATATATATTCTTGTTATTGGACTGTAAATGGTTATTCCAAACAGCTCCGAGTTTTCGCGGTCCACACATTGGCACCAATGCATCACTTCGGCGTGCCAGCAGCGCACCACCGCAAGCTTCGGGAAAACGCAAGCAACGGTCCGCTTTACTTTATAACTCTCAATGACTTCAACATGCGCTTCAACCGACTCATCAATACAAAACTGCTACCAGACTAGCCACTCTCACATCTTGCACCGCTCAAATTGAACTACTCTCACAGTCATTGGGCCTATATGTGCGTGGCCACTGAGAAGCAGCAGTAGCAGGGCGAAACCGCCGATCCACAGACGCGATTGCCGAGATCTGAGGGACATCTGCCCCACCCACTAAGTGAGCCCAATAAGTGGCTCTGGGAGCCTACTCCATGTCCATTGTCTACCCATACTAGCCGGTCCCAAAGGGGCGCCTGGTGCGCCATGGGGCCTCAAAAAAATATTAGGATTCAACGTTCATCGCTCCTCCATCCCATCCATTTCCAGGCCCATGTTCACATATCGCTCCCCGTGCCAACCTCGCAGGGTTCATACCATTCATACCACCTGTTGTCGGGGGTTAGCGTGCCTGCCGCCAGCCATCTGGAACACCTGTGCGTATAGCGCGGCCAAAGCCTGTGGATTTCCAGCGGCTGGCGCAGCAGAGCTGGGGACGGTGGTGGTGAAATTACCCTGCTGGCCACTAAACCTCCCGCTGCTGGCACCACCTCGGACAAAGTTATCCTTAAGTGCGCCATCTTCATTAGAGTAATTGTCATGTTGATACTGCAGCCGAGCGAGTTTCACATTGATCTGGAGGAAAGGAGCAAATGAGATGTGGTGAAGTAAAGGGGGCGGGAGCATAACACGAACCAGTTTCAAGGTTTCCAAAGCCAAGGAAAGTTTCGTTTCTTGTTGGTGTTCTTGCCGGGGCACGATATATTTGGGGTCAAGCTGCATATCTTCAGTGCCATACAACAGCGAGTACATGAGGTAACGGCTCACGACTTGCCGCTCAGGAAATGCTCCCGGACCATGCCAGCATCAACACTCGCTGGGTCTTCAGGATAAAGAATGCACAACAGCGGGCCCTGCGCTGGTGTCCTCGAAAGAAACAAACCCAAATCCCTTGCCGCGTCCGGCCTCGCAATCCAACATAGCAGCGGAGCCGATGGCCTCGCCGGAATTCTCGCATCGACCGGCAGATGTGATGCTACCCGCCAGACGTCCAACGAAAAGCTTCGTCACACGTTGACGCTCTTGCTGGAGTGTGGCGCATTTGGAATTGATCTGTAGTGAGGGCACCGGAAGAGGACACGGTTGCGAGTTTCAACACCTTGGAAGGCACGCAATGGGGGCGGGTATGGTTTTCCTCAGGGAACAGCCATTTGTGATATTCGCCGATAAGCGCACGGTTAAGCGTGGCACGTAGAAAATGGGCCATTGTCGAGTCAGACCTGGGTCATTTGACCAGGAGTAAAGCCGCTGCCATGCAGGCGCGTCGGGTTTGGGACTTGGTTTTTCAAGAAGGTACAGGCTCGACACAGCCACACCCTGGACATGTTGCTCGATATATTGACGTTTTCCCATTATGAATGAGATGTCGTGAAATGACGCCGCATTGTGCAGGGTGCAAAACGATTTCGTGGGCTTGTCAACAGACTCGTTTTCGTTGAGGCTTGAGTATCCTGGACACCAGGAAAAGGCGATGCGGTTATGGGAGTTACGTCTGAGCCAGGTGCAAATATGAATGAGGGAGCGAAGGGAGCATGGTCGTCGAGAATGGATGCTGGAATCAATGACGGACTTGAGCGCTGATTCGCGGTCAGAGCAGGAATAGAGGTTAATCACTAACTTCGATGCAGCTCCAATCAATGGTGTGTTCAAGTGCGACCGTTTCAGTGTTGAAGGAGATGATCCAGCCACGCGAAGGAACACACCAGGGCGGGAGACTCAGAATGCCCATCCGGATTGAGACACCAGGGGTCGCCGGGCCAGACCCATCAGTGAAGATAACAAGAAGTATTGGTTTATTAGGGCGATTAGACAAAGTGTTGGAGAACATTTTAAACCATTCCGAAAAGGCGTTGCCAGTGTTGCGTTATCGGGATGCGAGATGTCGATGAAGAGACGTGATGGACTGGTGGTATTGACGAATCCAGAAACCCGACGTTCTCAACGTCAACCCCAATGGTGGGGGAGGTGTGAAAGGCGCCTGTTATCCATCAGGCGACGCGACGTTGGGTCTTATTGAGAAGGCCAATGAGACTTTTAACTATGCAGCCGTTTGGCCAATGCTCGACAAAACAGGAGAGTTGACCAACACCAACACCGTCACCGGGCTCGGCCCTATCCTTGCGGTGCACCGCCACCTGACCCTATGACCTCTCAGTCACCGAAGTTTGACAGCTCGGCCTGGAGCCCGTCGCCCGATCCCGAGAATGCCAACATCCCGAGAATGCTAATACTGCCACACACTAGGACCCACTAGCACTACCCGAACGGTATTCATGGTGATGCCTCCGAGTCATGGAGGGAGGGACCGTTTTCAGGTACTTGTACAGCTAATTTGAACGAACCAAAAAAACCTGATCAATCCGGTAGTTGGTTTTTCGTCATTTCACGGCATAGTCTTTCTCAATTTCAATCAGAGCTTGGGGGTGCATCCCGAGTTGCATGATTTGATGTTTGTCCCGGGTTATTCTGATCCTCCCCAGCAGTTTATAAGCGACGTAAATTCGTCACTTCCATGTATCATCTCAGCAAAACCCATCCTCGATAGTTCGTCCTATCACATATTTTCAACTTTTGGACTAGGATAGTGACCATGGACGCGAACTTATCCGACACAAGGGACATGTATGTATAATCTCCCCAGTACTGAACTTATGCTCATATGATACGTAGCCGCCTCGACAGCTACCTTCACATTTTTGCCCTTGGTGAGAGCCGCCACCACCAGTGTTGAGCACAACTCATAATTGACGCTGGAAGTATTTTTGTATTACGACCATCTCATTACCATCGGTGTGGTAAATGCCTGTTCGATCGTTTGTTGGAACTAACATCTGAATCAGATCGAGAGATCAAATTTGTATGGATGCGGCCCAAGAAGCCAGGCACATAATGGTTTCTAGCCAACCGCTATTTCTTGGCCTCGGTGAATATCGTCGTCACATTGTTCGAATTCACGCCTTTCAAATTCCTAAAAGTTCGGGATAAATCAGGTCTTGGTATCTGGTGAGTTGCGTTGCCTGGCCCTCACGCCCACTGTTGACAAATGGGCCTAGTTCTGATGACCATGCGGGTATATGCTTTATATGGACGCTCGTCCCGGGTTCTTGGAGGCATGGCCATAGTAGGGGCTATCAACATCAGCGTGGCTTGTGTATAAATATTGTATTTTCATTTGGACAGCTAATATCTCTGCGTCAACAGTGGGCACTATTTACCGGTCAAGGGGCCACAGTAACCCAGTCAACATTTGGTTGCCAGATCGGGCTTTCATACGACACGTACGCCCTATTCTCCCTACTCTGGACTCCCCAGTCATTAATCCATCGATGATTATTATAGTTCAAAACGTGAGTTGTTATGGTCTTAATGCAACCTCCGACCAAATTTTGTTATTTAGGGTTGGCAATCGCCTGGGAGGCATCATTTGCATACGACTCGATGATTTTCGCTCTTACACTCATGAGGACATGGCGAGCGGGGTGGAATATCGGAATTTGTAAACGGCGGTTGCCTGTAATAACGCTCCTGCTTCGAGATGGTATGTCATTCTTTGCCTGGAGGGAATACGTCTAATATTTTCCAGGCGCTATTTATTTCGCGTGAGTGTCCCACCCAGATTCACCTAGACCCCGCATTTCTAAGCGGGATAGTGTGGTGGCTTTGTCCAACCTTGCAAACATTTTCACATTTTATGTATGTACCCTGCCTCGGTTTCTCTCATTTATTAACCTTGCGTCTTTTCATAGTTCTGTGGAGTATGATTACCATATCTGGACCTATTGTCCAACTTTTTACTAATCATCATCAGCCATTCCTCCGGGGTGGACTCTCGACGTTCTCGAGTAAGTTCGTATCAGATACCTGACTCATTCACATGAATATCAGGCTCAACGGCGGCAACTTCTAGCATCTCCGTGACTATGATGTCCCGAATCATGCTCAATCTCCATGAGACCGCCAGTATCGGTATCTTTTCAACACAGGATTACGTATCGCGGCTCGAGTTTTTGAATGGGCTGGATGGATCTGAGTTGCCTAGGATACAGGAAAGTGCTAGGGAAGCGAGGCCCCCCGCGGAATGACATAGGGCGGCGGGACATGTCCATTCCTGTTATTGCGCGGTAGATGACTAGCTCAACCTCTTTATTATTGCTACGGTTCTACGGTATTCAATTGCTAACAGCATGGTTATTCCAAACAACTCCAAGTTTCGCGATCCACACGCCCACGCATCGTTTCGGTATGCCAGTGGTGCGCCCCGATAGGCTCGAGGCAAACACAAGCAATGGTCCACTGTACTTCATGGGACCCTCGATGGCTTTGACGCGCGCTTCAACTGACTTACCAATACAAAGGCCCATTCCCGCACCCTGTACTGCTCAGGTTGAGCTACTCCTACTAGACCTATATGTATGTGACCACTGAAGTCTGAGACGCACCAGCAACAAGGCGAAACTGCTAGTCCGTGCAGGTGCGATTACTGAAATCTCAGGGACATGGACCTAATACGTGATCACAGATAGCAGGGAGATAGCTCAAGTCCCACCGAGAATTATGTGGGCAGGGCAATACATCACCCCGATCTGCCAGCGAAGTGTGGGTGCAAGGAGGGGGGGATACGGTGAGTCACCGTCTGTGTTCATCCCGTGTAATCGCCCAGTGATGGTAACAGGGCGCAGGGATGGAGGCAGATTTAGCGCGCAAGGGAATTGAGGCTAGGATAAGGTATCAGGTGTGCGGGCTGGACATTCGGGCGGAGGGTAAAAACAGGGCGCATAATGATTAACGATGGGGGCGACATTCGGCGTGAGTCTTCCACTCATTACAACTTGTATAACGTGGGACGGTCAGTCCAGTGGGTGGTCCGAGTCGTTACAACCGCCGCCTTGAAGACTTGAACTTAGACCAATGATTCATCGAGCCAGGATGCCCTCATCTGTCATCAAATTTCGCAGCGGTTTCTGATCTTGCTTTCTTTTCTTGCTCTCCAATCCCTTCACTCTACCACAACACCAAATTACTTATTCTGTCTTGAGTTTCCGGTTTGGCGCACTGAATGGGGAGCGTGACACAGGTGAGGTTGCGCAGAAATTAGAATGCGTCGGCGATATTCTTTCCTGTTGGACTAGGAACGATTTAAATAACTTGTGGCTATCCAGGAATGGAATTTTCGGTTTGGCACTCGGCGCCCTTTCATAAAAATTTAAACTAGCTCAACCTAACAAAGCTGGCGCGTCCCAGATTGCTCACTGATGTCAAGGTGAGTTTGGCGAGTGTTAGATGCACATACTTAAAGCTTTTTGTACTGCGTAGCACCATGGTCTCCCACCGTACCCAAGGGTTGATGCTGGCCGCGGGCGGCTACTCACCGCTCACAGTAACATTACTACGGAACCAGGGACCAGCCGCCGACTTATAGTTGACAATCGCCTAGTCAATGTGAATGAGCCAAACGTCTTGATCGCTCACTGGCAATCCAACCGTCGCGCTAAGAGAAGGCCTACTATAACTATGGGGACAGGATCTGGCATGTCAAATCATCTTGGTGGTCGACCGCACATCTAGTAGGAATGGTTCACCAAGGAGTCAGTTGTATCGATAATTGGAAAATATAGCTGTGAGAAGGATGTAAATGGTACACCGACACCCGCACGGCTGTAAGAATGTGCGCTGTCCAGAGGGCAGGATGTGGTGTCACGCATTGGCATGATTTTTTACCATGGCTACAGGGTTATCAAGCCATCGTCTACCCTTGGGGTGATGGGCCGATACTTCAAGCCTATTATAATACTGAGCAACAACTTAAGATTTCGTCGTGGGCTGGACCGCTTTGACATGATAATGCTGTCCGATCAATTTGTGAAGTTGACAGCAAAAATGTCGAGAAAGAACTTTCTTCAGGATCTCGGCCCACTGCCAACCGAGCATGCAGACACTTACATCAGGAACCCTATTCTGTCCGAGTCCAAGTACGTCATGAATTGCCACTGCTACAAACATGCACCGAGGAAGGCGCAATCATAATGGCGACGCCGGGGACTCTCTGCTAGGCCACCGAGGACGAGATCTGTGTTATTATTGGATAGAAATTGAACCACGTACTATCCGATGTGCTCCTGAAAATTTGGTAGTAAATGACTCAGTGAGCTGAGGTGAATCCCATGGGAGGATTTAATTTCCAGTGGTTGTGAAATGGTGGTATTGCCGAACAACAAAGGAAGCCCACGTGCGCTCTGTCGATTCAACAATGATGACACTGGCAGGACCAGGCGTGTCAGCCGGCCTGATCGGCACTCTAATGCGATGGAGAATCCAGATTCAAAAATAACAAGAAAACTTGAAAGTTCAAATGTTTAGGATCATCGATACGCAGTTCAAGGTTCCTTTCGTGCTATTTCGGTTCCCACCAACGGCTTATAACTTGCAGCATAATTTGTCACTCTGGCAAAGTCTACCTGGGATTGCCACGATGGACGCGAACTTATCCGACGCAAGGGATACGTATGTGCTGCAGCCCCTCCGGCTGCCGCTCGGCCGGACGCTGGTGTCGCCACCGCCTGCTCTGTTGACACCTTCAACTTGCAAAAGCAACAAAGGAAGCCCACGTGCGCTCTGCTTGATTCGACAATGATGACACTGGCACAGTGTCAGCCGGCCTGATCGGCGCTCTAATGCGATGGAGAATCCAGAGTCAAAAATAACAAAAAGCTTGAAAGTTCGAATGTTTAGGATCATCGATACGCAGTTCAAGGTTCATTTCGAGCTATTTCGGTTCCCACCAACGGCTTATAACTCGCAGCATAATTTGTCACTCTGGCAAAGTCTACCCATCCTCGGAGTCTACATAAATCAGGGCCCGGGATTGCCACGATGGACGCGAACTTATCCGACGCAAGGGATAGGTATGTGCTGCAGCCCCTGGATATTAAATTATGCTCATATTGTGTGTAGCCGCCTTAGTAGCTACCTTCTCATTTTTGCCCTCGGTGGATTATTATCACTGGTGATACAGTGGACATCTGAACTAACAAATTGATGCTGAAAGCATTCTTATATTACGACCACCTCATCACCATAGGTATAGTGACCGTTTGCCGAACCATTTATTAGTACTAACATCTGAACCAGATCGAGAGATCAAATTTGTGTGGATGCGACCTATGAAGCCAAGCACATACTGGTTTCTAGCTAACCGCTACTTTTTGTTCTTAGCGAATATCACCATGGCACTATTTGAATTCATGCCTTTCAAACCCTCAGAAGTTTGTACCGCCCTCCCCCCCTCCCCCTGACCAACACAACTAAACTGCATGTTTGTCCAGAGGTTTGGGGTCTTTCTCAACAACGAATTAATTTCTCAAATGAATCCCTTAGTTGTGTGGGATACGGACTATTGCGGCAGGTTTTCACTGCATTAAATCAGTTCTTAGTATCTGGTAAGTTATATTCACGCCACCTAGCTCTCGCACCCATTTTGACAAATAAATTTAGTTTTGATGACCTTGCGAGTATATGCTCTATACGGGCGCTCACCCCGGGTTCTTGGAGGCTTGGCCATAATAGAAGCTATCATTTTCAGCATAACTTGCGTATGAATATTTTGTTTCCATTCGGACAGCTAACAACGACACATCTGCCTCAACAGTGGGCATTATTCGCCGGTCAAAAGACCACAGTAGGCCAGCAGACGCTTGGTTGCCGCGTTGGGTTTTCATACAATACGTATGCTTCCTTTTCCCTACTACTTCACTGATTTTTGATCGACGGATAATTGTCGTAGCTCAAAACGTCAGTTATTAACCTCAACACGACCGCCTTTGACCAACCTTTGTTATTTAGGGTTGGCAACTGCCTGGGAGACATCATTTGCATACGACTCAATCATTTTTACTCTTACGTTTATAAGAACATGGGGAGCAGGGCGACATATAGAAATTCGTTCACGGCGACCGCCTTTAACCACACTCTTGCTTCGAGACGGTGTGTCATCATTTGTCTAAAGAGATGAAAGGGCTGATATGTTCCAGGTGCTATTTATTTCGCGTGAGTGTACCACCCGAGGTCTAATTAGATGTTGCATTTCTAAGCAGAATAGTGTGATGGCCTTGTCCAACCTTGCAAACATTCTCACATTTTATGTATGTGTCTCCATGTCGGATTCTTCCCAGCTATTCACCGCTCTGTCGTTTCGCAGTTTTGTGGGGTATGATCCTGGTATCCGATTCTTTCATCTGACTGTTTACTGACAGTGATCACTGACCAGCCGTTCCTCCGCGGTGGACTCTCAGCGTTCTCAACCTGGTTCGTACCAGATACCATTCTCGCACACATAGCGAGCTCAATGAAACTTCTAGCATCTCAGTTACAATGATGTCTCGGCTCATGCTTAACCTCCACGAGACTGCCAACGTCGGTCTCTTTTCGACACACGTCGATACATTGGGTTGTTCGCTTGAGTTTGTAGCGAATTCTGAGTTATCCGAGCAAACCGTTGAGGGGACTCCGGGGCGCCAGAGCCCCCAGGCCCAGAATGACACTGAAAATAGCACTGCAGACAGCTGGTTTTCCTTGCCTTGAACCTCACTGTATTCATTGACACTGGACTCTTGTAGATCTGGTACAGTTTGTGGTTCGCAGTGCATATGTAATATCAGGACTCGGCACGTCATCTTGAATTTAGTGCGTTAGCTGCGTGTACTCAACATACACCCCAGGTTTGCCGCTCCAAGCAAATACAAGTTATAGCACTAGCCCAGTATTGTAACGATCGACACGACATCCACTATGACTATCAGGAGTGATATCGATGTACAACGCCATATATTAATGTCCGAAGGCTGAAGTCCCCAACTCACGGGCCAAATCAATGGATGCTCTTGTCATTTACAAAAACACCAGGAGGCATATACATACAAAACGAGCGGAGCGGTAGGTAGTACCAGTGTTACAATACGAAAGGCCGAGCGCCTTGTCACTAAAAAATGTTTGGTACATTTTGCCGTCTTAGTGCACGCACAAGTGAAAGTTACGTTGATCATGCTCGTTGCGCTGGGGGCCTACTCTATGTTCGCCCATGCCAATCAGTTCCACAGGGGATGTTGGGAGTCATCGCTCCTCCAACACACGTCGTCGCGGTATTACCCCGCCTCCTACCGCTCATCATAGTGGAGTTGACCCGCCCCCCGCCAGCCATCTAGAACATCCATAGCGAGAACCCGTGGGAATGGCGTGTTGATAACGGTTGGCACTGCGACGCCAGGGACAGTGGTTGAGAAATTCCCCCGCCAACCGCTGAACCTTGCTCCACCTGCACCGTCTTGGGCGAAGTCACCGTCAGCTGCACCACCTTCGTGAGGGTATAAGAATGTGGTGAAGGGGGGCTGGGGCATAAAGCAGTTTACCTGTCAATTTCAAGGTTCCTAAAACCAAGGAATGGCTGTATGTTAGTGTTCTCGAAAGGAACGAATCCGAATCCCTTGCTACGCCCGATTTCGCAATCCAATATAATGGTGGAGTCGATGATCTTGATTAGAAAAAGAACCCTCGCATTGAATCAGACGTGACACTGCCTGCCAGACCTCCGATGAAGAGCTCCGTCGCACACTGACTGTTTTGCGGAGATATGATGTATTTTAGATTGATCCAAAGGCATTCAGCGCGTACAGTAGCCAGTGGGGTAGCAACTCACGATTTTGCCGTCCAGGAAATTCTCCTGGACCATTTGACGCCGGCGGGGTCCTCGAAGATCAAGAATGCAAAGTAGAGATCAACCGGCTGCATCTTGCGTGACGATGCACACATCATCCTTGCTGAGTTGTGTAAAATGGTCCTGGAGGGCATCTACATGAAATGTTTAGTGTCACAATGCACGACAAAAACAGGCGCGTATACCATCCGCATTCAATGATAATGCATCCTCATCTCTTGGTCGGGATTATCCCTGTGGTGCACCGCTACCCGACCTTATGCCCCCGATGAACCTTTGCTTCTGGGGTAAATGGACTTGAGAATCTGGGACTGTTCGACGGGGTCTGACCCGAGAATGCCAATACTGTCACTCGCCATCGTCTCGGGTACTCGCAATAATAGATTATAGTGTGATTCGACTAGGAAAACGCGGGATGTGCGTGGCCTTTGAGATCTCTAAACGACCACAAAGATGGATCACAACGATGTATTGAGTCAAAACTCGACGTATCAGAGTAGGATACATACTCTGTAAAAGACCATCTATGTGTTAGATAATGCTCAAAGGCCAGGTCCGTGGTCCAGGGCGCGATCCAATTCCCAGAGGGGGCATGAGTGTTAGTTGCGCCAGGCGGGCGGGGAAGATCCAGTCTCCAGGTGCTCAATTGAGGCGGACATCGACAAGGCCCAAGCGGATGATCTCGGTTGGAGTCAAGGGAGCGACGGGTGGGTAAAAATTTGGAGGGCCCTCTCGCAGGTCGACATGAGGGGCAGAGAATTCAAGTTCACCGAGTCATCGCGTCGGCACAATTGAGGATCGGTTTCGTGCCTTGGGCCTTTGGTTTGGGGACTCGGTTTCTCCACCTCAGGATATGCAGGAGACGGATGGGCGACGGTCCGTGGTATAGTAGCAAGCGAAGGTGTGGTGGGTATGACAGTGGGAGGCGCATTGGCGGCGGGTGGTGGTACGAGGTCGTGGTTCTGGGGTTGGGTGGTGAGAATCATTCTCTGTGCTGGTAAGTTTGGCATTACCTCGTCTACAGAGGGCTATAGCTTCAGAACCTTGACCTCGTTGGAGACGGTACAACGGCAAAACTGAGAACGCGCAGAATGCCAGGATGATGGAGACACAAATTCAAATTGAAACGTAGACAGATCGTCATTGCTGCGGTCCGATGGTCATGTGATCCATCCGTGTCTCCTCCGTCCAAGTCTGCATCATGATCTGGCTGGGTTCCCCGGCTACATCGTTCCCTGTGGAGCCTTGCCGCTGTTTGGGGTCATGGTATCATCAATCCCATCACCCTACTGTCGCTGATCGCCATGGTGTTGCTCTGTGGGTTGGTTCAGCATGTCACGGTCATCGAGGCCATGGTGTCGTCGACTCGTCGTGACGCTAATAATTGCAGTAATTGGGGTGTAAAATTTTGTACTGGCAACATCCAGCCTGCCAAATCAAAGGTTGCAAGCAATGATTTATCAAGCGTTTGGGGAACGTAGCAACGGAGTCTGAGAGGAATGTAAGTGATATGCCAAGGCCTTGTACTAACCCCCTGGCTGAAAGGATGTGCCGTGGTGTCGTCGTGCATCAACACAATTTTTCGCCGCAGCTACAAGGTTACCAAGTCACCATCTACCTCCGGGCGTTGGAGGGCTGATAATTCGGGCTTACCACGACATCGGGCGACAACTTGAGGGTTCGAACGCTCAAGATCATCAGTGCGTGGTTTGATGTTCGTTTCGAGCTATTTCGGTCCTCGCCAACAGTTTATAAGCAGCATAATTTGCTACCTGGTACCAAAACCTACCTACCAGGCCAGGGATTGCCACAATGGACGCTAACTTACTCGAAGTAAGGGATATGTATGCACAACTCCTGAAAACTAGATTCATGCTCATATCGTATGCAGCCGTCTTGATAGCTACCTCCTCATTTGTGGCTTTAGTGAGCTGTTATTGCTGCCGGCGGTATCGAGCACAGCTAACCAATCGACGCCGAAAGCATTTTTGTATTATGATCACTTCATTACCATAGGTGTAGTAACCGCTTGTCAAATCATTTATTGGCACTAACATCGAAATTAGATAGGGAAATTAAATTCGTGTGGACGCGGCCCAAGAAGCCAAGCACATACTGGTTTCTAGCCAACCGCTACTTCTTGTGCTCAGTGAATATCGTCGTAGCGCTGTTTGAATTCATGCCTTTCGAATTCCCAAAAGTCCGTGCTACGTCACCCTTCCCAACGTATAATTGAATCGCCTGTTTATTCAGGAGTGGGTTCTTTCTCGACGATGAGCAAATTTCTCAAATGACTTCCTCAAAGGTGTGAGAGCTATGGGATGTCACGGCAGGTTCTCACTGCGGTAAATCAGGTCCTAGTTACTGGTTGGTTGTATTCAAAATGCCTAGCCCTCATGCTCACTTTCGACAAATAAACTTAGCTCTGATGACCCTACGGGTATACGCTTTATACGGATGTTCATTCCGAGTTCTTTGGAGCATGGCCATAATAGCGGCTGCCGCTATCAGTGTGGCTTGTGTATGGATAATAAATATTTTATTTACATTCGGACAGCTAACATCTTCGCCTCAACAGTGGGCAATGTTTGCCGGTCAAAGGAACACACTATCCCAGCCGACACTCGGTTGCCACGTCGGGCTTTCGTATGAGACGTATATTCCCTTCTCCGTACTACTCTGCTGGTTTTGATCCATGGATGATTGTTATAGCTCAATACGTAAGTTACCGTAATCTTAACGCAACCTCTGACCAACTTTAGCTTAGGGTTGGCGGCTGCCTGGGAGGCGCTGTTCGCATACGACTCGATAATTTTTGCTCTTACACTCATAAAAACGTGGCGAGTAGGACGGGATATAGAAATTCGTGCACGGCGGCTGCCTCTAATCACGCTTTTGCTTCGAGATGGTGTGTCATAATTTGCCTAGAGGGATGGGTAGGACTGATGTACTTTAGGCGCTATTTATTTCGCGTGAGTGTCCTGCCCAGGCTCAATTAGATATCGCATTTTAAGCGGAATAGCGTAATGGCTTTGTCCAACCTTGCAAACATTCTCACATTTTATGCATGTATCTCCTACCTTGAATGCCTCTCAATTATTAACCCTCGGTCATTTCACAGTTTTGCGGAGTATAGTCATCGTATCTGAATCTTTCGTCCAGCTATTTACTAATGGCCACCAGCCGTTCCTCCGGGGTGGACTCTCGGAATTCTCGAATAGGTCTGTATCAGATATTCGAATCACTCACACGAATACCGAGCCTAATGGCAGCGACTTCTAGCATCTCGGTGACGATGATGTCCCGGTTCATGCTCAACCTCCACGAGACTGGTGACGTCGGTATCTTCTCGACACAGATCAGTACACCAGACCACCTATCACAGCTTGAGTTTGCAGAGAATCCGGCTGAATCCTCGTATAACTCGGATTCTTATTGTTCTGTAGACAACCGATCTTCCCTACCTTGATTCCCTCATTTTATTGTACTCCTGCGGGGTACGGGGGTACAACCATTAACCACGTCTTTTGCGCAACTCCATGTCCAAGTATATGTCAGGGCTCGACCCGGCCGGTTGTGGTATCGGCATAGTTCCTATAAATCCCATCATGCACAGAAATTAACGTTAGCCGTAGGTTGGCGACCACTCACCGTTCGCGGTAATGCTATTACAGTGCGAGAGGCCGGCCGACTCGGGGTTGGAAACCATTTGAATAAGCATCATACAGGAGTCGCTCATCAAGCAGTCTGCGGTATCGATAATC
>JADNYI010000555.1:0-21338 GCA_015501065.1 Infundibulicybe gibba | reverse complement strand
GAGGAAAATTGGAATGATGCATCGGTAAAGGTTGTGGAGGAGAAAGGCAGAGATGCACCGAGCTGGTCAAAATACCGGGCCTCAAAGACTCTCTCGGAGAAAGGTACATTCAATACCCTTAGCAACATTTGTGTTAACAGCCCCGGCCCACGATTGACAGCCGCATGGGACCTGTACAACAAGCATAAGCCGGAATTGAAATGGGATCTCGCCGTAATTCTCCCTCCATACGTGCGTGATCAGCCTGGAATCCCCGACCACCGATTCACCAGTCGATAGGTATACGGAGTAGGCACCATTGCCTCTTCCGAGATCGCCCCTGATGCTTGATCTTAGCCATGCCTCCAAGAGATGAGATCCCTCACGGACCTGAATGTCTCCGTTCGAGAGTGGCGGAATAATCTATTCGTCCCGGGGCTCCGCGACAATGAAACCCTCGCCACCGAGGCGATACCCTGGGTGGATGTGCGGGATCTCGCCGAGGGCCATGTCCGCGCCCTCGAGCGAGAGGGGGCCGGCGGGGAGAGAATCATCATATCTGGAGGTAAGCACGCCTGCCAGTGGTTCACTTCATTCGGACGAGAATGCAATTTGAACAATTTAGGCGTCAACACGTGGCAGGACTGGCGTGAGTATCGTCAGGCTATGATGTTTATATATCTCGATGACCCAATTTGGTAGTTGATGTGGCCCACTCGATCGAGTCGTCCCCCGCCATGACCGCGGGATTCCAGGAGCAGGTGTCAACGCAGTACACAAGATCCGGTATGACAATGCGAAAGGAGTGAGGCTGTTGGGGATGGAGTATCGCGGCAAGGAGGAGGTGGCCAGGGACATGTTGGCAGATTTTGGACGGAGGGGTTGGTGAGGATGCAATTTTGTCGGCTTTTTACACTGTCTACCAGCGAAGGCTCCGGTCGTATAACTCTGGGATTGGGTCAATGATGGGAAAACTCCAACCAAAGATGCTGCGCACAAAATGAGGTTATCCGAGACTCCTGGAGTGGCCGCAGTTGTGAGAACCAACACAGGAGTACTAGGATGATTTGTGTTCGTGACAGAAAATGCCGGGCGAGTCGAAGAGGAAGAAGAGGCAGCTTTCTGCTAAGCGTCGAGTGCCAGTGCCGCCAAAACGATGCTAGTTTATATGGTGAACGCGCGACTCTCTCCGCGGTGCCTGGATGTGTTTGCAGCTTCGAAAGATGTAGACGTGAGACCAGCGCTCAAAGCTAGCATAGTTCACAGTCGCGACATAGTACATGTATACATATCTACCTGACTCGTCCAATAGCCCCACTGGGCGGTGTCGTTCCCTTCCTCAGTCTGGGCTAGGTCACTTCAGCGTCAATACTAACACTGGACACTGTAGATATACAAGACATGTCGTTGGATAGACGGAACCGAGAAATTCCTGGGCTTGCGAGTGGGTAAGGCCCCATAGGGTAGAGCATGTTGACGCACTTGATTTTCGCAATGAGCTATTAGCGCTTCTGGGGCCTCATATATCTCGAAGCTACTCACTGTGCGATCAGCTCTATCCGCGCGCAGCGCCTCATTTCGATTGACATATAGCTTCGATTTATCTCGAGCCCCCTCCTCCCTCTCCTCAGCGCGTAGCCTCCCCTCTTCGAACGTCTTTCACTCCTTCAACAGTTTCTTCAAATCATGCAGAGCCTCCGCCGATTCACCCGCAGTCTTTGTCGACTCGTACCACTCCTCACCCCTATCCTGCCACAGTGGATTACGCACAGTCGGTGACTCGCAGGCTGCAGCGGAAAAGCCACTTTACGACGCGGGGAAGGAACGGTGTGGGCTTCGTGAGAACCCGAGGTATTGATGAGGTGGAAAGTAGTTTGGATTTCGCCGGTTGGGTGTCCTGCCGGGGGTCGTTAGTGGTAGTCGTGCCTCGGGGCATAATCAATGCTGAGCATCTACCCTAACTGGGGGCACCGCGGATCCATATTCTCACCGTGACCAGCAAAGCACCAGCAGGAGGCTGATCATACGCAGGACGCCGGGGTAACTTGACTAGTCTACTAATGGTCATGAGGAGGAACCGGCTTAAGAAATGGAGAAGTTTAACCTACCTGAGGAAGAGAAACCAATGGCACGTCGAGATATGTGGCCAATGTGCAAGCGTGCCGCGACTGTGAACTGTCCTGGCGGCGATTGTCACCAAAAATAGTTGGGAGGGACAGAAGCAACCGTGGGAGCGCTCGCGGACTTGGAGAAAGTTGTCGCCTCACAAACTGTCACCCCGTGCCTCACCCTGCCTCGCCTTCGGTCTCTTAGTCCGCTCCGCCACTGCTTGCCATCATCAAAAATAGCTCCAAATTGTAATGACATTGTAGGTTTGCTTACCATGGTATTACAGCCCAAATCTGACGAAGCGGACCAGCATCCCAGGTCGGCTCAGCTGGCCCGATGCAATCATGCATATGCCAGCCGATGCGGTTACCTAGACCGAGCGAGCAGTTCAGCCTTGGGTTTGAGTCTGGACCACGTCAACTTGGAGCCATATCAGAATGAATCAACATCAATCAGGCCTACCCGAGGAACGACACTGCTTGGAGAGCTGCGAGTAGAGGAGATAACCCAAGACGAGATGTTGCAGGAAAAGAGAAGAGGGCTCGAGCTCAAGCTGGTCGCACGGTAGCCCCAAACCTGGGTGTGGTCTATTGTTTTTGTGCATCTGCGCTCGTGGCGTCAAGACAAACCTTCCCGGTCTTCATTGACATGGGTTTGGATAATTTCGTGTTCACGGACTAGAGTCTTTCCTATCGCAGCAATCCGTCCCTACAGCCAACAAGTACGCCTGTCATTTACCACCACTCATTCCACGTCTGCGGACAAAAAGCGCACTACCGACACTCGGACTTCGCCCGAAACAATACCCGCCGGTTCGTCCTTCTTTCGCCCAAAAGAAATCCAACCATATCAGCCAGCAAGGTGTCTTCAACTGTCGTTAGCCAGCGGAACTGCAATGCCCCTCATTCTGATCAATCTCATTCATACACCCTGGAACCCCTCATATCCGCCACGCATATCGTCGCTATCCCCATGACACTAGGTGATCAACCTGCCGAGCCTCCCCTGGTAATAATATTGCAGTAGTCGACGACGAAACTTCGTGCGCTACCTCGTCGGCTGCACCCCATGAACAGCGTCGTCAATTCCGTGTAGTACCTTTGTTGGCCTAGACATGGTTTTGCCAGACTGCCGGGTTGTAATGATTGGTGGGTAATATTTCGCTCACCGGGGCAACAGTATTAATGTTTTTTGTGATTTCGCGCTAACACATGGGCCACACTAACATTGCGCACGTTTATTTGGTGATGACTGGCGGGCAGGAATGACTCTTGACTGATTTGCCTATGCGTCTTTAGAACCTAGCCAAGAATCCAACCGTAGCGCACCGCTGGTAGCGTGCATCGATGTAGGTAATAAAAAAAATAGCTTCCATTCGTAGTGGCATTGCCTAGTGTGTTGCGGAAACAATTCAATTTGAAATGCTCTTTACTATTCATTCAAGAATAAACAAGAAACCCATATCCTTCATTCCACATCTGATATGGTAACTGGCGGGTAAACGGATCCACGACCGATACTCGAACTTCACCAGAAATAATATGCCCACAACCCATCCCTCCCCAAAGGCAAACCAAACTACCAGCCAACAAAGCATCTTCAATTCCCATTACCCCCATTACTGCAAGACCCGCTATTCGGATCAATCCCAATCACACATCCATCATTACCAACCGTCTGCCATCCTCCCTGCGTCCGGCCTGGTACACTGCACTGATGGAGCACCTCATTGAGGGCCTTGGTGCATTCATCCTCCGATACCCTTCGGTTACACCTCTCGAAGTTCCACCGGATTTGGCTGTTGTCTGGATCGTTGTAGCAGGCATTTCCCCCGTAGCGCGAGCTGCAGAAGTCTTTGACTAAATTGTATGCGTTCCGCAACTCGCCGGTTGTACCGTTGGAGTCGTAGCAATTCACGCCCGCAATGGCGGGGACCGCACCGAAGCAGAGGAAGAGGGCGAAGGTGCTGAGAGTCTGTGTGGCTAACAGTAAGTCATCGATGTAATAACATGCCGCAGCATGAGCTTTGAAGGCCCACCTTTGTGAACAACATGCTGGTTGTATAGCTTCCAATGGAGGAGCTGAAATGCGGTGCTTTGAATGCTGGGACTTTATATGTCAGCCCACTATGCCCGGCTTATTATTTACTGAGAACCTATTCGGATAGAAAGTTTCAATGCGAATAGCATACACATTTTGCGCTTGGCGGTTGGATTCAGTGCGCCACAGCTGCTTAAGCGATGTCAGATTTCGGGTCCCAACTACATTAAAGATACAAACATGACCGCAGGTGGTTCGACGACCCAGTGGTACCGAGACCCAGGTGGCTACTCACGTCACGAGCCTACACAGAGCTGAGAGCGCACATTTGACAAATTGACATAAAACGCGGTTGTATTTAGAAATGATGCCTCATGATAGTCAATGAGCAGTGGAGGAGTAGTGGCCTGACTCTGAAGCCTCTTCGGCATTCTAGCTATGGATGTTTTTCGGGCCCGCTTCAAAACACCGCTTGGCAACCACAACAAGGAGGCGAAATGTGGGACCCTCAATTGCCAACCCTGACCAACGGTGTTTCTTATTTTAGACTTCGCTCCAGCCGAGCGGGCTTGGAACATTCTATCTGAACAGGTTCGAGTTTCAAACGCGCGAACCGCACAGCGCTACGGGCGTTTGTTAAAATGACTTGGAACCGGAGAATCAGTTAGCCAATCACCCGCAGGTAAAGCCTACACGCCAACCCGCCAAGCGGTGACCATCACCTTCAACAATCTAACCCATGGAGTCGAATTTATTCAGCATGCCTAACTTCAGCCCAGCCATAGATAGGACTATTTCGGGACTGCTGTTTTCGGGTGCTTGGCCCGGCCTCTCTGTCCCATAAAAAGACCGCCCAAAGATGATAGAGGCCGACTCGGAGACTATTCTGCTCCTAGCCGTCGTATTCGCTATGTTGTGGAGCAGGGCTCAATTCATTGTTCGGGCTTACTCTAGTGCCCCTTTTTCAGTTTTCACAACCGCGGCCTCTGCAGGAGTCCCGGATAATCACCACATAACCGTTCTTCGCATTGCATCTTCGGGCTTGGTTAATTCCGAGAGAATTTTCCCGCGGGCCAGGTTCCCGATGCGACACTGTAGCCGGGTGATAATCTGGCTGCCGTTTTTTCCAGTGCATGCCTGGCTCCTCTGTCCCACGAAAAGATTGTCGAGAATATGATAGAGGCCCCGCACATACGCCCAAACCGCTCCCTTGGTCGCGAGGGCCCCATTACGAACTCCTGGGAGTAATGGGTGTAACCGGCGCGCGCAGGTGTCCAACGAGCGAGTCTTGTGGTGGCGCCCATATTTCTAGCAAGTCTTTAATCACCTTGTATTATGCATTACCTTGGAAAATGTACACCCCGCGTCAAGCAATGTCGCCAGAAGCCCACTACGCGCGATTTTGTCGTGTTAACACAAGCTCCAGCTGGGATGTGCAAGTAATGCGTGCGCACGAGCTAGTGGTGTCAAGGACTAGATTCATTAGACCTCGTTCACATGAGTTTGGATTCTTGGCCCCGACCAGTGGGATGTGATACTAAGCGTAATCATTAGAGATATTATGGAGAATACTCTATAGGTAGTATCACTCGTCCAGCGTCCACACTCCACCAACCTTCCAGGGCATTGATCGAATTCAAGTGTGAGCTTAAACCGCCAGCACAACTCGTTCGTTGATGGCTACTGGGGGTGCCGCTGAGATCTGAGCCAAGTATGGTATCGTTGCGCACTGGGACGTCGATTCGTTGTAGGAGCACAGGAGAAGATTCGAGGCGGCAATCAATTGCAAGCCGCGCGCATATTGAGACAGAAAGCTGCGCGACAGAGAGTCTCCATTCTATTATCATAGGAGAGGCGGATCCCCGGCCCGTCTGGGGTTGCGACTCCACGAGTCACGACTCAAAACTCCTATCCAACCAATGATTATAAACACCAGCGCGTAGTTTCCCATCACTTACAAGAATAACACGGAGTTCCCCGCTCCCCCACTGGCGCCGCTGCGCCCCTTATCTCCTACCCAGAATGCCGCGCCGTAGGGCAGGGAAATTATCTCTCATGAGTCGTTGATTGCACACGACGCGGTGGAGCAGCAGGAATGGGCTATGAAGCTTGACGAGTGGAAAAATGCGTGGGACAAGAGCACAAAGGCGCAGGTTGGGATGGAAGAGTCAGGGGAGGCGCTTGATGAGTGGGTAGAGGGGTTCCACAGGAGGTGGGAGAAGATGGTGAAGGGGCATGAGGAGTGCGGGAAGCCGTGGAAGGCGTAGGGGGAGGCGTAGATGATGCAAGAGGAGGTATGGAAGCAGAAGAGGGGAGGAAGGAGCAGCGCGTGGCGAGATAGGCTCGAGCTCGGTGTTAAGAGCAGTTTTCTCGAATTCAAACTCTGTCCGACGGGAGGCTGCGAGAAAAGAACATATACCAAGTATACCGCAACTGTACTGTGCAGTCTGCTACAAAATAAGCTGTGTGGTTACGCACAAAAAAACTCGGAACTGACTTGGCGCTCGCAGAAACGCTGACCGCTACCCAGGTACCCACCATCTTCTTCCCCGTGGTGGAGCTCCCTCGCCGACAGCGCCCTCTTTCTCCACTCGCTATCCATTCCGCCGCGGGAGGACTAATCATGATTCACTGTGGCGCCTGGTCCCGCTGTATGGTAGATAGGAGGCCATGGGTTGACAGAGGCGTGAATGAGACAGAGAGGAGAGCCAAGGGCCGCGGGTTCAGTGGGTCAAAGCTGTCGGCTGGGGCTTTGGTTGTTTGTTTCCTCCAAGGTCCTAAAGACGGACATCCAAACACGTGCATGATTCGGCTTGTCCCGCCACATTTAAATTTTCCCCTGCTGCTTCAGCCTTCATCACTAAGTTCTAAGACTCGCGAAAAAGCTTTATAAAGCGCTGTAAATCATCAAATGTGACATGATCATCATCATTTGCGGTAATATTATAGCCCAAATGATAGTATCATAAAAGGGCATTTAACGTTTTCATTGCCTTTGATACTGAAAGTTAACTTTTGCGCTTCTCCAGCCCTCTCCGTCTACTATTTCCATTTTCGCCTAGGCGAGTGGCCGGTTGGAGGGGGCGCTGGCGCTGGAGCGGGAGGCAGAACTCCATGTGAGATGAGCAGGGGGGCTGGTGGAGTGGTTTCAGTTTGATTACATGGTCACCTGAAATCAGTCTCCAGGTCTCGATAAAAATTGATCAAGATGGCGACTGCCACAATCTAAGCTCCTATCGCCAGCTGCACATTCAACAAATTATATGGTTCTATCAACTGGACATGGTCAGCGCATGGGCGGTTCTATGGTTTCACCATGACGGTACGACGCCCGGCGCAGTCGGCATGAGAACCATAGTAGTGTTGGGGATGGAGGATTCGCTCAGGACGCGGGGATAGATGCGCCCGTCCGACGAGCTCCCAAACGGCTGGTTCAGGATCAACTGTGTCCGCGCTGTACCTAGTTGGTTATATTTTTGGCCCCACATCACTCCAATTTAGGTAACATTGCATTGATGAAAGCCTTAGCCCCGGGGCTCCATATGCAATATTTTCGCGCGCAACAATAATGATCTATTTAAAGAAATAGGATGACAAAGCCGCCCAAAAATAAGTCCTTCGATGCCCACAAGCTCACTGGCATCTGACCTGACTGTTGTTGCGGCAGTACACCCAACCGGGGCGCCTATAAGTCCAGCGGAATTTGGGGCACCAGAATAACACCACGTATCCCATGCCCATCATCCAGCCCAGGGCCAAAGTTCTCGTCTCTGGTGCAAATGGCTTCATAGCCGTCTGGATTGTGAAGGTCCTACTTGAACGGGGGTACGACGTTAGGGGTACGGTGCGTTCGGTAAGGAAGGGGAAATACCTCCAGGATATGTTTGCGCAGTATGGTGATCACTTGGAAATTGTAATTGTTGAAGACATTGTCAAGGTGGGTACCCAGGATATACCAGCTTAGGATTGCTTTCTGACACTTTGGATGGTGAGGATGGCGCATTCGACGAAGTGGTGAAGGGGATGAATGGTATTGTGCATACGGCATCGCCCGTCGTCGTGGAAATCGACGACCCGCAGAGTAAGTGCCTAAGTAATTGATAAAAACATTCATTTTACTTAGCATAGATTTGATTGAACCTGCCGTGAAAGGGACGCTCGGAGTCCTGAGGAGCGCTATCAAGAATGGGTGAGTTATCCGGGATAGTCCCAGCCCGCCCAAAATCACACCTTGGCGATCAGGTCTCCGTCGTTGAAGCGCATCGTCTTTACATCGTCGTGTGGCGCTGTGCGGAGTGATCGGCCTGCCAATGCCGAACCATTCACAGAGGACGATTGGAATGATACGGCAGTGAAGGCTGTGGAGGAAAAGGGCAGAGACGCGCCAGGCTGGGCAAAATATCGGGCCTCAAAGACCCTCGCCGAGAAAGGTACATTCTCTTAGTAAATATTCGTGCCAATGATCCCAGACTGCTGATGGTAGCTGCCTGGGATCTATACAACAAGCATAAGCCAGAATTGAAATGGGACTTTGTTGTTATTCTCCCTCCATACGTGCGTGATCAGCCTAGAATCCCCTTGACTAGCGATTTTACCAATTGATAGGTACTGGGAGTAAGTACCACTACCGCTCTTGGGATCGCCGCTTAAGGCTTGATGTTAGCCATGTCTTCAAGAGTTGAGCTCCCCCACAGACCTGGGTGTTTCTGTTCGAGATTGGTGGAATAATTTATTCGTCCCGGGGATCCGTGACAACGAGGCCCTCGCCACTGATGGAGTAGCTTGGGTGGACGTGCGGGATCTCGCTGAGGGACATGTCCGCGCCCTCGAGCGGAATGAGGCTGGCGGGGAGAGAATCATCATATCTGCAGGTAAGCACGCCTACCAGTGGCTCACTTCATTCGGACCGGGATACAATTTGAAAATTTAGGTGCCAATACATGGCAAGACTGGCGTGAGTTTTGCCCGACTATGGTGTCGGATATCTCATGATGGACCAATTCTGGTAGTTGATGTGGCCCACTCGATCGACCCATCCCCCGTCATAACCCGCGGGAATCCTGGGACAGGTGTCAACGCAGTACACAAGATCCGGTATGACAATGCAAAAGGGGTGAGGCTGTTGGGGATGGAGTACCGTGGAAAGGAGGAGGTGACCAGGGACATGTTGGCAGAGTTTAGACGGAGGGGGTGGTGAGGACACCATCTTACTAGTTTTTATATCGTCGAGAGTCGAGAAATAAGCTCTGTTCGGGCTCCGGGTCCTATAAATGTGATTATACAAGACTTCCGGGGTGGCTAAGATTGCGAGGACCAGAGGAAAACTAGACAATACGCCTTCGGAGTCACTACTCACAGAGTTGCAACCACGCGAGTCAGATTGCTACTGAGTCGGGTCTAGGCGCAGGTGATGCCTGTGCATGACATTGCTGCTTGATTCACATGCGACCTCCCTCCCCCTCAGTCGTTAGCCTTCACGCCCAGCTCTCCTTCCGCGCCTTCTCCACCCGCTACTTCCACCCCCAGCTGTCCACTCCTCTATCCGCCATGTTCCACTTCTCGTCCACGCCTCGGATTGCCCATTTCAGCCCCTGCCCACCGCGCTATGGGCGACTGCGAGGACGGCATTGTGAGTGGTAGGTGGCGACTGGCGTCTGCTGCGTCCAAAAACGGTGGACGAGAAGAGGGCCCAGTGAGGGATAGGCAGCTCCATTGCAAGAAAGAAATATGAGGTGTGTTGCTAGTTCGGAAAGACTTGATGGTCCACGCGTGATCCGTGCGGTGTGGCATATGAATGGGTTGGTAGCGTCGAAAGATGTAGACGCGAAATCACCCCCTTGAGCTAGCATAGTTCGCAGTCGCGACATAGTACATGCGCGTGTATCTACCCGACTAATCACATACTATTTCCTTCCTCAGTCTGCGGGGAGCCGGGCTAGGTGCTGGGGGCTCTCAGTCCGGGCTAGCAATGCAGCGCCCTAACCCTAGGTGCTGTAGGTATATAGGATCTGTCATAGGATAGACGAGACTCACCGAACTCTGGAGTTTCCTGTTCCTGAGAACAAGCGAGGCCTCGGGGTGGAGTCTGTTGGCGCACCCATGATATCTTGATTATTGCAACAGCGATCAGCGCTTCTGACCCTATGTATACCGAAGCTACTTACCGTGCGATCAGCTCGAGTCGCCCGCAGCGCCTCATCTCGAGGCTTCTTCTTAACATACAGCCTCGAGTTATCGCGAGCCCACTCCTTCGCCTCAGCATGCAGCCTTTTAATTCGAGCCTCTTCCAACATCCTCCGCCCTTCCTTCAACATTTTCTTCAAAGCCTCCGATCCATACCACCCCCCTGCTCCTGCCACAGTGCATTGCGCGCGATCGGTGACTCGCGGTGGAAACTTTGGTGCGTGCCGAGGCCTCGGGCCCAGGATGGCTGCTTCGGTTTGGAGGGAAAAGACGCAGGGCGAGGTGGGGAAGGAGCGGTGTGAGCTTCATAGTGAGATAAGTCGGAGTTCATGAGGTCGTTTTGGTGTCGTCGATTGGGTTTCCTGTCAGAGGTTGTTATCGATCGTTATCGATTCGTCCTAGTGATAACTTACTTCATCCTCGGGCTGGTGCTTGTGAACCACAGGTATTGTAGCAAGGATCATTCGTGTTGAAAGCCCGCAATCCGAGTTTGTTGGAACCGATTGCTGGTGTTATATATGATTTCTGGCCATGGATCTTTGATCATGATTATCCGATTCCATGAATAGCATTGGTCGTGGTCGTGCCTCGCGAAGCACTGCGGGTATAATCAATGCTGCGCATTTACCATATCTGGTGGTATCGCGGATCCATGGCCTCATTGTGGCAAGCGCAGCAATGGCATGAGGCTAATCATACGCAGGACGTGGGGATGGTCTGATCAGTCCAGTGACCATGGATATGATGTCTGCGTGTATGGCTAGGGCCACGTTCGTATACGTTCAGCCAGGACGAGCGATGCGCAGCTCACAATTACAATCCTCTGCTTCGCGCACAACTCTCTTCTTTGGCCCTCTTCCCCCCGCGCCATCCCGTGCCTCCCCCTCTGCTATTTCATTGGCTCGATCATGTGCATCGTCAAATTAGTGAAAACACCCGTCGGCCGCAACGGGGAGTTTTATGTGCGAGGGATGAGGCGTGGAGAAGAACGAGGATGTTAATGAGTAAGAGAGAATGGTTATTATTCGCGCTCCCGTATTCCCGGCGGGGGTGTTGAGTTTGACAGGCTCCAGCAACTCACATAAGAGTGGGATCAGCATTTTTTCGGCCGTTCCGTGTTCACAAGATGCTAGAATTTCGCATTGTTTGTTTTCTTCAAGGGCTTAAAGGCGGGTGTCCAAACACACATGTTTCGGCAGTCCCGAGGATTTAGTCGATGCACATCATTTCCTCACGATCCTCTTATATCACTAAAGCGAATTTTTATCTTTTATGAGGGATTTTCGATGATGTACTTTCATGGAGGCTGGCTGGTGCTCGGGGTTGGAGTTTCGGGAAGCCTAAGAGGGAGACGGATGCTCGCTGGCTCGGCCGGGGCTTGTGAGCCGGCGTAGCTGACTATCATGATTCATCAATGAGGGCAAGAGCCAGCTTCTCAGCCTGATCTGCCATTTCCGTACGCAGCTCTCTCTCACGGTTTCATGCTTCCTAAATGTTGACCTTTGTGCTTCTCCAGCACTCTCCGTCTGCCGTTTTCATCCTCACCTTGCTTTCCTCCCCCCTCTCCACTACGCTTCACTTTTTATCCACGCATTTGCATTTTCCAGCTTTTGTTTACCACACCACAGGCGACAGATGGGACGGCGCGGTTGGTAGTAGTAGTAGCAATATACACGGCATGGTCCAATTCCTGAACGCCGGGTCCGGCAATAGCATTTGGTCCTGCGGCGGAAAGGAGTAACTCCATAGTGAAGAACACGAGGGGCGGATCGCGGTCAGCATTTCTGCGTTAGTTTTGGGACTTTTGCGCGTGAGTGGCAGAAAGCTTGATCACCGTCGTGATTGATTTCACGGTATGCTCATAATCATGGCATAGTATGCATACAGATAAGCTATCCATCACCCTCATCAATTATCCCGCTTAGCGGTGCTTTCCCTTCCTCGGCCTGCAAGGGGTGGGGGTCGTTGATGAGCTCAACGGCGATCTCCTGGGTTGGAGTTGCCTCCAAGAGTCCGACGTTCACTGGAGCTTCTTGAGACGCCCGATCCTGACTCTGCGGGCGTTTTGTGCGTGCAGGTTCTGCTTTGCTTGCAGCTCGTCTTGAGCCCCTCTTCCCATCCAGCAGCCTCTCACGAAGAGCCCGCAATTCCGCCAATTCCTTCTTCGCGCGGGCCCACTCCTCGGCATTCCGCCTTTTCCTTCGAGCCCTCCTCTCAGCACGCAGCTCGTCCGATCGAGCCGTCCTCTTCGCGGCCAGCTCCTCCTCTCGCGCCTGCCTCTCCTCCAACGCTGTCCACACCCCCCGCCGCGCCTTCTCCCACTCATCCTTGGGCATCCTCTCCCGCTCGTCCAACCACTTATCCAACCACTCATCCCACACCTTCCTGTTCTCGTCCTGCGCATTCCTCCACTTGTCCTGATTCTCATCCCACGCTTTCTCCCATTCTTTGTGCTGTGCAGCCCGCTCCTGCTCCACTGCATCGAGCGCAATTGGCGACCGGGGGCGGACGATCTTCCTGCGCCGGTGTGGACGGTGCGCCGCGTCTTTTTTTCGAGGGAAGAGGTGTGGAGCCAGGCGAGGGAGGAAGGTGGGCGCTGATGTCGCTGTGGAAGGGGAGGATTCCATATTATTCATGGAGGTGGTGGGTCGCCTAGGTGGGAAGAGGGAGAAGATGCGCGGTGGGCGGTAGGTTTGTTGGACAGGAGAGGCCAGCCTAGTCACTAGTCACTGGCTGTGACTCATCGAGTCGCAATCCCGAATTGGCCGGGCCTCCTATCCGCGCCTCCTATCGGCAGTGTCAGGCTCACACCCAACCAAAGCATCTGTAGGGATTGGTTCGCCCAAAGTCTGCCCGTTGAAGCTACCATATGGCCAGTTTCAGCATCTTGGTTCGTTTTACCAGGGACGGACCCAACTTAGATTTTTGGATCTTTCAAAATACAGATCCAACACGAGTATCGTATTTTCCACTCGTCGCCGACACTTTTGGATGAATGGTATAGATAACCTGACCACGCTCGACCTTCATCGACTTCGCGAACTAGATCATAAAATGGTGACGGGTTTGTAGTCGGCCTCGCTAAAGATGGTTTCCTCAGCGCCCACTTTGAGCAACCATCCGAATCGCGCCACATTGGGTGGTAGGTGGAATGAGATTGTTCAACAGCCCTGTGAGTAGCGCGATGAGAATTATACAGCTGAATTCAGATTGTTCTTACCACTATTTCGTCCCAGGCAAATATCTGGTTTTGGAACCGACCTTTGGACGAGCCAGCGGGGTAGTTCAATAGCGACAAGCTCACGTCGTCTAATCCTGATTCGATTGAGCGTTTCGGAGCTCCTCCTCTCGCCCCCATTTCTCCCCCCACAGTCGCTCCTCTCGAGCCCACTTCTCCACCCACAGTTTTTCATCCCGATCCCATTTCTCCATGCGCAGCCGCTCCTCTCGAGCCCATCTCTCATCCAACGCCTCCCACCACACTTCCCCCTGCTCCATCCGAGCCTCGTCCAACGCCTTCCGCCACACCTCTTCCTGCTCGTTCCAAGCCTCGTCGAACGACTTCCACCACCCCGCTTCTCGCTCCTTCCAGGCCTCATCCCACGCCTTCATCGATTCGTCCCACCCCTGCTGCACCGCATCACGCGCAATTGGCGATTGGCAGAGGGTGGTCGCTCCGCGCCTGCGTGGGCTACGTGATGCCCGCTTCTGGTTGCGAGGGAAGAGGTGAGGAACGAAACAGGGGAGGAAAACGGGTGTTGGTGTCGTCGAGGGAGGGGAGGGCTTCATGTATGATGTGAGAGCAGGGGGAGTCTGGGATTGTGTAGTGGGTGATCGGATAAGAAGTGTCATGACTCGCGGGTTGTAAACTCGGGCAAGCAGGCCGGGAGAACATCACCTCCTATCGCCAGTGCTTACTCAACTCCGCTTCCCCTTTCCTGGCCAGTTGCTGTGTTGTGGCCATAAAACTCCCCTTCTCTAGCCTCCGAGCAAGTCTTCCTATCCACACTTTTCCAACACGCTTCTCATCCACTTTATTGTACGCATCGCGCACAGCGGCGACGTGAAACATGGTACGCGGGCCGCGGCAGGGGTTCTGGGTCCAAGCGGTGAGGTTCCGACGAGACGAGGCGGAGAACCTGGTGGACGGGAGGAGGGCTCCGTCGTAACTCTGAAATGCACAATGCGCGTACGTGATCGATGGGTTGGAATGAACAGCGGATAAGCTTGAGTGAGTGATGCAACTGAGAAGAGTTCGAACCCAGTTTTCGGGAGCCTTAGATTGAATCGACCCATGGCCAACTAGGAACAGGGACAACGCAGAGCAATGCGGCACGCGTACCATACCATACCATACCGCAGCTCAGATCTCAATAATCATTGACGTCGAGCATGGTCATTCCCAAGATTCCACCGGCGAACCTTGCGAAACCTGCGAAAAACGAAAATGGTTCAGCATACTTTCAAGTTCTCGTATCCTCGGCAGGAGTGTCAGAAGGCTCCAAACAACCCACATAATGGGCGGTTTCTGTATTTTCTTGAAACCGTTCTACGAGCAAAAATAGTAAACCATAGCGGTCGCACGGTTCGTTGATTGTGAAATTAGCCTGGTTGATGGTATCGTCTTGGTATCTGAGCCGCGGTGACATGCGTTCATGATCGAAGTTTGAAAATTTGAGGTTTTGTGAGTCCGGGATTATTTTCCACAGCCACCTCTAGCACCGCCACAACCAGTGTTCAACCACTTCCAAAATCACATGCCGAGGGTCACCCCCGCAGAATAGCTTCATCCGATCGCCAGTGAACCAGCAAACGCTCCTGTATACTGGGACGTTGTACATCGTATGTCACAACTCAGAAATGCTAGTATAACTTTCCGAGGTAGATCAGACGTTAGCCGCCAGAACAGCAATGGCATTCGCGGCGCATTGATTAAATTAGCCTGGCCTGCTTGGCTCTCAAGTTCTCGAGGAAAACGCCCCGCACGCACCCCATTCTCTTGATCTCTTCCCTTTCCGACTCGTTTCCTTTGGTGGGTCCTCTCCCAAGCCTCCAGAAAATACTATTCCACAATTATTATTATTTTCTGGTCCCCCTCTGTGCTGCTAGTTTTAGCACGCCTGTTTAATTCATACAGGTTTCTCGTGCATTAGCAACAGTTCTGTTACAAACACTACAGAATGTTGTTCGTCTTCCCCAAAGGCCAGCGTCCAATGGTTCGACCTACCACCAGTAGTACCGCATTTGAATTTTTCCGTAGTCAGGTTGAGCTGGCGGCTGTTGTAAGGCCAATGTACGAGGTGCACGACCACCAATGTTTAATGCGAGTAAGCCCCAGGCTGCCCCCAGCACAACCATGGAATCAAACAAAGCTCTGATGATTAGGATCGACTCCGCGGCGTGTAGTATGGTACGCCATGAAGTTATCCATGATCACGCACGCCGGGCTGTGGCTATGAGAATAATAATAATTCTTCCCAGTAATAGCCCGGTGGCTGTGGTTGCTGCTCAGTCGGAGTCAGGTGCCATCTCGAAATAGCCGCTAGGCTGTCCTGTGTGTGAATTCTTTCTTTTATCGCTGATAAATGCTCATCTGGTCCAAACAGCCGCTTCCACAGCAGCTCCATCCATGGACGTCTTTGGCACCATTGTAGGCGCAATCGACCTCGTCGGAAAACTCATTAGATATCTCCAGGCCGTGAAAGGTGCCAGAGAGGACCGCCAGAAGCTGTTATCGGAAGTTTCTGCCCTCGGAGCCCTCCTCGATGTCCTGCGTGGCCGCCTTGGTGACACCAACACCAACAGTGATAGTAGCGGTAGCATCTCAGATAGGTTGGTAAAGGCTGGCATCAGTCGCCCCCTCCGCATGTGTTGCGATGCCCTGAATCCCATCGTCGACGGACTCAGACGGCTTCTCCCAGACATTGGGACATCACCGAATCGCGCAGGAAAGATGAGAGAACTCAGGTGGCCGTTCCGTCAAGAGGAAATCAGGATTGCGTTGGAAAATATCGAACGATTGAAGTCCCTCGTCTCCCTCGCATTACAAATGTCACTAATGTCAGTGCCAGTGGGCGTTGTTAGCTGGCAGTGAAGATTGAGTTTGTGCTGATACTTTGGGACTCAGGGAGTTCATCGAGAAGGCCCGCGATGAATTGGCGGCCGTCGGGCTCACTATCGAGGAAATCAAATCAGCAGTCTCATCCCTTGAGGCCGGCCAAAGAGGTGTGTAGTTGAGGGTTGTTGGTGGTGAATTTTTGATGTCGGTCAGCCCACACAAGGAAGATTGAATCAATGCAAGGCGATCTCATATCTCTAGGTGCTGTCCTCAAGGATTCCGCCGACGGCATCGCGGAGATCCGGAATGTCGTCAATAGGAATCAACAGGGTGGGGCTGCCAATGCTCAACACCGTTCGCTGACATGTAGTCACCAGGGCAAGAATGTCAGAGCGTCCTCAGATGGCTTTCGGCGCCAGAGTTCGACCAGAAGCATGCTATCGCATTCGAGAAGCACGCACTCGGCACTGGAGAATGGTTTATTAGGCATCCCAAGTTCATGGCTTGGCGACGGGGCCAGTACAATGTGCTCTGGTGCCCTGGCAATCGTAAGCACGCTCCTAGCATAATCACGTTGGGTTAAAAATTAAACGTATATGATTATCCCAATTCCCAGCAGGCGTCGGGAAGTCTGTTATGGCGTAAGCGCCACCTGATGCATCATCTTCGGGGGGCTGATGTCCGAACTCTGCTACAGATCCGTCGTGATTGATCACCTACAAAAGGGAAGCACTGAGGACATGGCCGTAGTCTATATCTACTTCGAATATGTAAGTGGGAATTATACGATTCGGCATCTCGTCGAGGCACTCTTGTCCCAATTCGTGGAACGGGGCATGTCAAGCTCAGGTATGAAATCACTTCAGAAACATATGGCAGGGAATAGTCGTCCAACATTGGAGGAGCTATGGGCCATCCTGGAGGCCGAGATCGAGACGTATGCCCAAGTTTTTGTTGTGATTGATGCACTGGATGAGGCCGAAGGCTCGACTTGGATTCCGCTTCTTGAGCGGCTCCGGGGATCAGTTAGAACCAACATCCTTGCCACCTCCCGGGACATGGGTAACATCGCGGTAGAATTCGAGGGAAACTGTCGCCTCGACGTCATGGCTGAGGCAGGTGACCTGAAGAAGTACATTGAAGGGCGTATCTCGGATAGCACTGGGGGTTTCAAACGGCTCCTGAAGGCGAACCCATCCCTCCGTGCGGAAATCATCAATGGGGTTACGGAAAGGGCAGATGGGATGTATGTCGCTCGATCATTCCTACTATTTTGGTGGCCTCAGTGTTGGAGGCGACGTACTATTTCCACAGGTTTCTCTTGGCACGGTTGCACATGAATTCCTTGGAGATAGAGTCTAGGGTAATAGACCTTCGTCGGGCGCTGACTGAGCTGCCACGAGATTTGAAGTCTGCGTACGACGCTACAATGATGCGGATCAGTGATAAAGACAAATCCCTTGCGCTTCATATCTTCTCCTGGGTGATTCATGCTGTTAAACCTATACGAATCGATGATCTACAATACGCGCTGGCAGTGGAGGATGGAATGACCGTCCTTGACCCCTATTATCTCCACGACAAGGCTACTCTTATGTCAGTCTGTGTTGGCCTGGTCATTCGGTATAAAAGGTTCATCTATGATGAAGAGGACCATGATAAAGAAGATGCAAGTAACAAAAGCGGTTTGTCAATTAGATCCTATCATTATCATGAATAAAAAACTAACGATGGACAGAAGCCGACCTAGGCGGAAACCAAGAGCATCCGGAGGATAACCCAGACCATGATGACCCGGACCAAGTTCTTGGGCTTGTCCGTGCGTTGTGCAGATACAAGATTCATTACCACAGCTGATTTCACAATATATTCAGATTATACAACACAGGATTATTTACGCGATTATCTTTCCACACATCTTCATGACCCCGCCCACCTTGCCATTACCTGTATCCGATATCTCTCTTTCAACCTATTCGACAGCATACTGTTTGATTTGAAATGGCGGTCCCTACTCATCCCTTTCACCGATTATGCCTGGTACGCTTGGGAGGCGCATGTACGTGCCCATTGCGACGATCCAACTGTCCATCGTCTTGTGATGGAGCTGCTACACGACCATCGGAGAGTTGAGGAAATTGGTACCATCGTCTTTTGCGGGGCTTTGAATGTCTCTGCGCTCCAACTTTGTGCGCATTTTGGATGGAAAAACTACTTAATCTGCCTGCTAGATAATGGCGCTGATGCTAATTCACGCGACTCCCGTGGTTACACAGCGCTAACATCAGCAGGCATTTGCAAGTGGGGCGATATCTTACAGCTGCTACTTGCACGAGGAGATGTTGATGTCAATCAGAGGTGCTTGCTTGGACATTCTCTACTAACCAAGGTGGCGATGCGCGGGTCCCCAGATATTGTTCAGCTGTTATTGGCGAGGGACGATATAGACGCCGATGCGCGCGACAATTATGGGAAAACGCCACTAGGGTACGCAGCCTGGCTAGGAAAGCATGATAATGTGGAACTATTGCTGGCGAGGGACGATGTAAACATAAATTCACAGGACAAGGATGGACATACCCCGCTCGCATTGGCGATGATTGGAATAGGGGAGGGAGTTGCTGAGCTGCTGTTAGCAAGGGATAATTTCGACATCAACTTGAAAAACAATAATGGAGATACATATTTGGCCATTGCAGCGATTCACCACCATGATCGAATCGCCAGCAAGCTGCTGGCTACGGGTAAGATCGATGTAAATTCGAGGAACTTGGTGGGTCGAGGGGCGCTGTCTGTGGCCGCGTGGCATGCGGGTGTCGGCGGGGTTATGGAGGTCCTCCTAGCCCAGGATGATATTGACGTGAATGCTGTAGATTCGTGGGGTGATACACCACTTGATCTAGCAGAGAAGGCGGGGAATTGTGCCATCGGGTTGCTCCGTGAAGCGGGTGCCCGCAGGAGCGTTGAATTGTGGATGGGTTCGGAACCTGGAAGGGGTTCAGTCGAGGACTGAGCTGGACACCCCTGGAAATTGTTGTAGTTTCCTCCACCACCAAATGCTGTACCTACTGAAATGTGTCATTATTCGTAGCGATCTGTGAGCCACTCGTGCAGGTCTGGGTTTCCGTTACACAGCAATTGAGTAAAGGTGTCTGAAAATCGCCGGAACGTTCTCACCATTTGGATGAAGGCTTCCCGCATCCGGCCCCTCTACTCGAGTGTTTTTTGCATGCATTCAGCTCTGCGTGCAGCTTCTCGTCTTGAGTCCTCTTCCCAGCACACAGCTCTTTCAATCAAGCCCATTCCTCCTTCGATCGAACCCCCCCCCCCTCGAGTCAAATTTTTCGCAGGGGGCTCATCTCGAGCCCGTTCCTCTGCCTACAGCTTCTCCTCTCGCACCACCACAACTCAAGCCCATTTATCATCCAACGCCTCCCACCACTCCTTCTCCTGCTCCGTCCGAGCCTCGTCAAACGCCTTCTACCATCCCGCCCGCTGCTCCTCCCAAGCCTCATTCCACGATGGTCGCCCTACAACGTGGGCTATGTGATCCGCGCCTCTGGAGGCGAGGAAAGAGGGTGCGAAGCGGGGGAGGAGAGGGTTCCATGCGTGATCTGAAAGTGATAGTAACCTGAGGCGAAGGGGAGGGAGGTGGGGTTGGAGGTGGGGTTGGAGGTGGGGTTGGAGGTGGGGTTGGAGGTGGGGTTGACCACGCTGTGGCGAATTAAGGGACATCCTCTGTATCGTGGCCACAAGCCAGGCCGCGCCAAGGTTGCAATGAGCGATGTGCGGCGGCCGGCCTCTCACTCAAGAGTCTTTCACTCGTCTGTAACTTTTTTCCTTGGAATTTAAGCGAGTCTTCTCATCCACACCTTCTCCTACGCGCCTCCCATCCCCCCCATCCGCCTATTGGACGTGTCGGGCGCAATGACGACATGGTGTAATACCGCGCGCAAGCCGCGGTGGGAAGCTCTGAGCCCCGAATTGCAAGGTTACAGTGAGACGAGACAGGGAACAAGGACACTAGTGGCTGAGGAGGTAGCTTTACATGAGAAAGGGGCCGCTGTAGCTCCAAAATGCACGATGGTGCGCATGATGGGTTGTGTTGCGTAATGGATCGGTCGCCCGAAATTGAATGGAAATCGAATGGGTGGCGTGATTCCGAGCGTAGTTCGAACTTGAAATCCGAGCGCCCCCAAGCCTAGGAAATACCACGTAGAGTTTCGGGTCTGAGTCACGGGACATGGGGAGGAACGAGGGCGCTAGTGAGCAAGGGAGGGCCCCATGTGAGTGCTACTGAGACGGCTCGGTTGCCCAAGATGAGAGTAGTGGCAAGGAAACAACCCGGATCGACGAGTGCGAAAACCTGTGATTTCAACTGCTTCAAGTCGAGAATGATGGCTGCTCGCATCGTTGCGTATCTATCAATATTCAAAGTCAACTACATAAATTCAATGACGCACGCACGCGAAACCTGTAAAGGGCGCGGGCTGCTTTTGCGTTTCCCCCTGGGGATGTCAGCGTCAGATTTTTTATGTTTTTCCAGGGATGTGGGGTAAAAGGGTTCTCGTTTGATTTCCAAGTCCGCGCGATCTGCCGTTCCCACGTGCCGCTTCCCCTCCCATGGCTGTGGCTTCCAAAAATTGTGTGCGCTTCTCTCTCCGTGCCCAGTCTGTTCCTCTCCGAGTCTCCCTCTCTTGCTTTTAAAAAATGCGCTTCCCATCCATCCCAGGCGCTTAGCGATTGACTTTAACGGGCAAGGTGACGGAATGCTGGACACGTCCAGTGTTTGTGGGGTTCTGGTTACAACCATAGTTGAACCTGCAGCACAATAAGTCTAACCACGAATTAAATTACAGCTGATAAGTATATCATATTGTTAGGGGTCAGACGCGAATGGCTCAACAAAAAAAAACAATGCTCACAAGCGGACGAAGACCACATGTACATCAACATGTCCAGTTCAGTA